>JAHBCN010004986.1:0-59284 GCA_019359885.1 Listronotus oregonensis | reverse complement strand
TTTCATATTTTTAGATGTAGAATCTCCCTCTAAATTTTTCTTACAACATTCTGTAACACCCTGTATAACTCTTCAACTTTAGAGTAGTAGAAAGATGTATTGCTGAATTAAAACGGGGTCGTCCAACACAGGCCACGCGAAGGACCTTTAAAAAGTGCATAAATATTAGAAAACGTACCAAAAATAAAAGATATGGCTTTAGAAGATCGTCAGTTTAGCAAAAAATAGTAGAAACCACCCTAGGGATTTTTTTATGGTTTACAGATGAAGAAAAAATGAAACACTTTTAAAGCCAACTCACAAGTGAAGGATGAATTCTTTGTTATTTAACAGACATTAAAAATGATAAACCTTCGATAGCACCATATCGATAAACGAAAAGCATCGATAATTATACCACATTTCTAATTAATACAGCCGCAGCATTAATTACTCGTAATTAATTTTGAATGGCCGAACAGTACTTTGGTATAAGCCGTTCATCGGCCGAAAGTGAAAAAATCCCATGAATACGAGAAATATCAGTTATATGCAAGTTTTCAGTTATGTATGTTCGCAGTGACGAAAGAACCTACCGCGAATACCTATTAAATTCCAGTTTCCTATCTTGTGGATCATTTCAGCATTTAATATACCCTTTTGCAGTGTGTGTACTTACTTCGTTTTGTAATTAGTACCACTGGTAGTGTGCGATAAACATGTACCGTTTTGATTAAGGAATTAATATTTTTACATCTCCGTTATTTTGCCTTATTTGCATGAGGCATTTTATGGAATAGAAAACTTGTTGTTTCTTACTCTTTTTCTGTACTGTGTCATATTTGTGCCCAATTATATTAAAAAATATACACAGGATTTGTGACATAAAATTTTTTAAGGGTTCAAATTTTAAAACAGACTTTTTGCCTCACCTATAGATCTATTTGATAACATGAATATTAATAATTTAAATCACACAAAGGAATGTTATTCCAAGTTGCAAAGGAAAAACGATCTCAAGGCTTTGCTTACTTATTATTGGTGGACCATGATACTATTACTCGAGAAGATAAACCCACGCGCATGAGATAAGCCTATTTCTCTCGCACGCCTGACGTCACTCGATGACAAATTTCCCCAGAAACAGCGAGTTTTAATATGGCGTTCCGATTTCGGTTTAGATGTTCGATGGGTTTAGTGTATTAGTTTAGTTTATTTTTGAAGCCAAACCCAGATTTTGTAACTTAGTAAGAAACTCGACCACATTTTTAACAATTTTAATGGGGAGTCATTAAAGTTGACTAAAAATTATTTAAAATCGCAAATGGATTTAGCCAAATCTGTATTTTAAAATTCTAATGTTAAATAGAGATATAAAAAAAAACCAAAGTAAGAAAGAGAAAAATGACGATAATTATAAAATATATTAATTAAATTTGGTTTCCTTGTGTAAATTTGTTAATTTTCTAAGTACTAATATATTCTTAAAAAAATAAACAGAATTGTTAAACATTACAGTGTCATTTTCTTAACACCCTACCCATAAGCAATATAAAAAATATAGACTATCCTTTATAGGTAGGTATAGCGCATAAAACTCAATAAAAATTTTAAAAATTGTCACAATACGCTGTATATTAATCCTCTACTTTTTTTTATTTTTTTTTGCAACATAACAAAATATGTACTGATATTTTTCTGCAGAAGTATTAGTCTAAAGTAGGTAACTAAATTTATTTAAATAAAAACCATAAATCATTTTTTGCGCTATAAAGTGTTATTAGTTTATTATTAATTAACAAGGCTTTAGACTTTTCATATTGCATATGTTTAAATTAAAATACTTTAAATAATTATAATCGTTTGTTGTTCGTTTTTTAAACCTTAATCAATGTCAAACGGGCATTTATATTATTTATTCTATACCTTATTTTTAAAGGCTTATTATCATAGCACGGATCCTAAATCCCACATACAATTAAGGAAATATCTTACATACTATTATAATAATCATAGAATATCTCATACCAATGATATATTTTTGCTCATACACCAATATATAATAATCATAAGTAATGCCAAAATACAATAAACGTTAAAAAAGGCTTTAAATCACTGCTTTCCCAACCGACAAGCAGAATTTTTGTCATCGAGTGACGTCATGCGCAACGTCGTACGAAATTGAATCGCCAAGTGGGTTTATCTTCTCGAGTAATAGTATCATGTTGGTGGACATTGTTAAGGGATGGTCAGGAGGAACGAAATATGGCTATAGAACATCGAGAAAATCACTTTGAGGTACAGTGACGGCCATTAAATCTTGGGCACAAAATTGTCAAAGTTTGACTTTTCTGCCATTTTTTGTAAATCGCCCTTTTTTACCTTGTTTTCTTTTAATTACTATAAATAAAGCAAAAGGTAAAAAAAGTATTTATATTTTATAAAAACTAATAAACTAATTAATTATTTATCAATTTAATAAATTCAAAGAAACCTAAATGTCCTTAAAAACAAATATAATATTTTATTGCGGCCCAGTTTTTTTTTCTTAGGCAGAGTGTAGCCTTTCAGGCATCGAATGGACCAAAGCCTGGGCGTAGTCCGGATTTCCTCGTAACTCATTCCACACCTCTAAAATTTTATCCTTAAGTTTGTTTACATTTTGCGGCCTAACTCATTTTCCCTATATTTTTTTAACTAATAAGCCCCAAACATTTTTATAATATTTAAATCAAGTGCACTGCTCCAAAGTCTATTACACGATAATACCTTTTGAAAAATCAGAAAAGCGAAAAACTTTCTATAGACTCAATGAAAGTTGTATTAGTTGGCGATCGTTTTTCTCGACTTTTCATTTCTCAGGTGGAAGCTTCGAGTGAAGAAGAACGATAAAAAATGTCAAAAGTTAAGCGAATTTCTTTTAACGAAAAAATTGGATCTTAAATCTTAAAGTTTTTTTGCATTTCAGAAAACGTTTGTGATATTTTCATAACTATTTTCATTTTATATATACAGGGTTTCCGAAAACTCTTAGTTCAGGCTAATATCGTCGAAGCTAGAAAATATAAAAGAAGCAAATTTTGGCGACTGCATACGTACTGCGGACTACGTGCGGGCCACGGTAAAACCCTGATACGCTGCTCTACCATCCATTCATCGGCATCGACTTGTCGGGCCGTATGAACGGGACACTTATCTTGCTGATGAGATAAAATTTCTGTCCGGAAATCGATCCGGTACAGAAGAAAGCATGATATTCTGTGGTAGATCTATATATACCCCCACATTGAACCTTTCTTTGATAAAATAACATACACCAAGTCCTTGTGAACTCAGCCACCCCAAAACATTTACGGAAAATCGCCCACTACTTCTGTCCTTTTGGGTAAATTTTTCATCAAATCGTATTCCTTATTGCCTGTATACCTTAAGTATCCCATTGTCGCACCACTGAAACACTTTTTCATCGGTGAATATTATACTTTCCCAAAAAATCGAAGTTTCCAAGTAAAATTATAGAGCAACTCCAATGCGTTGTTCTTTATTTGCATTTGTTAAAAACGGTTTTAAGGCTGCCTGGTGACAGCGCAATTCGGATATTTGCCTTTTCTTCGCCGTGCCGTTCTAACCGATGCTGGGAAATTGCTTTCCGTTTTTGCTGTAACTACAGATTTAAATAGTTGGTTTCTCAAAACAATAACTAAATTATTGTCTTGTCCTTGATTCGATAGTTTGGACCGACCACTTCCAGCTTTTCTCTAAAAGGAGTGTGTTTCCTGCCACTTTTTTTTCACAAAATAAATTGTACTCTGGGATGTTAAGCTCTTCCGCCACATCCCTTTCTGGCCAAAACCTCTTTGCTCAATATAATGAATAATTAATACTTTTTGATCCAAAGTTAAGTTTGGCATTTTAAAAAATATTTTTAGACACTGACAACGGACAACTGTCTCTTTTTTAGGTTTTTCAACAGGGATTTATATTCAGTAGAAGGTTGCATATGAGTATTTAACAAAAGGGAAAAAGAATTGCCCAAAATTTAATGGCCGTTACTGTACATTTATAATAATAAAATAGTAAAAACATATATCCTTATGTTTTAGTGAACAATAAAGTGTTATAGCAAAAGAATATAAGAAAATAATCTGAATATTTCGGCTAGTTTTACATCATGATCACCTTGATTTGTCAATGTCACAAAGAAAGTTAATTTTTGTTTTCCAAGATATATTTTTTGTCCGTTAGCGTTTACAACTATATAACGATCTTTCCTATTAGTTATTTTATGCTATTATCATAAAAACTAAAAAACTTAATAAATTGATTAAAAATAGCGATTATAGCAAAAAAACGCAGCTTATTATAAACTGGTCGAAATTATACATATTATCATCATCATCATTAAAATAGCATAAACATAGTGTGAGAAAATTGTTTTAAAGTCCTGAGAAGGTTTTAAAACTTAACAGATTAGTTTTTTTATGGGTTTTTAATGTAAAGCGTCCATTTACGTGGCCCATCAAATTAAATTGAGAAATATCTGAAACGTTTCCGGATGTTGCATTAATTAATTAAATTTTTGTTAATTTAGTTGTTTTGGAGCATTTTTAACGGATATTGGTTTACTCTGTCATTTAAAATTAACACAGCAACGATTTGAAAAGCATATTTCGATGGTGGGTTTACTTTTTAGAATTTTCATGGTTAAAAATTTATTAAGATAGTATATCGTCACTCCGAAAAAAAAGTGTTACAAAAGTTTTGAGAAAAAAATTTCGGGTGTTTCGCAGAAATATGTATGCCGTATATCAAGTGATTTAAAGTTGCTACAGTTTCGGCATTTTGATAAATATGTCATAATTATAATTTATTTCGCAATGGCATACAAGCTAGAAATTCGAAGAAGTATTTATAAACTAGTAGTGATGAGCGAGACCGGTCTTGGTCTTGGTCTTGCAGCAAGACCAAGACCGAGACCAAGACCAAGACCGCCTTCTCGCTTGCAAGACCAAGACCAAGACCAAGACCGAGGGGTGCAAGACTACGCAAGACCAAGACTTACCTGCAACTCTTGCACTTTTGTAACTTTTTTTAAATTATAATATTCAATTTTTATATTCAATATACAGAGGTATTTCATAAAGACATGACAAAAAATGTGTCGAGAACTGCCTAAAAAGGCGATTATTTTATGAGTAACAAGTTTTTTTAATAAACTAATAATTAAATCGATCACTTCGTTTTTTAATAAAATTATCTAAAAACGATAACTAGTAGATTCGGTAACATGTTTCAAAAATAATAAGATTGTGACTTAATGGTCTGACAAAGCTCGATATCTCCAAAACCGTTTACGACAGAGAAAAACTAGAAGTACAAAAGTTATAGAAGCTGAAAATTACTTACCTATTTCTAATGTTTTTTATTTAATTAGGTATCTAGTGATGCCACTTACTGCATCAAAAATTTCCAAAATCCAGGAAAACATTATTTTTGTGCCACGCTGTAAGAAGTGGCATCATTAGATTGCTCCTTTAAACTAAGATATAAATGTAAAAGTGATGGTTTAATAAAAAATATATTTGTCATTTTATATAGGAATACTTTTTATATAAATGGATTTTAAATTTCACTTGCGGTTTAGACGGAAAAGTCAAAACAATGTCAAAAGTATAGTGATGACGTCATTTTTGTCAAAACCGAAAATGATATATAAAAAACCATCTACGTCGACATTGTACCTATATGACAGTTCAAGAATTTCCAACATAATATACAGGGAAGCGATTTTTTTAAATGAATTTTTGCTATAATTTTTCTATTTTAGGTTAAAAGCTAAAAATAAGTAAGTTTTCTTGAGTGGTAGTGGATTTTTTGGAAAATTCTGAAATAGAAAATATTTTTACATTTACGCCCTTTTTTCTATAATTTTTGTATATTCAGTTTTTTACCATTATGTACGGTTTCGGATATATCGATCTTTGTCGCACTATCAAGCCACCTTGTATATGCAGAATGTTTATAAAGTATTTTTATACGACTGCTTTAGAAAATGGGGTTTTGCACACGCTAAACAAGCTTTGAAAATTGTATTTTGCGCACAATGTGTGCAAGGAAAATATGTTTTTTTTGCACACGGTTCTGTCTTTCAATATGATTTATTATGGTTTTTTATTGTTATGTCAAAAATATAGAAAACTCAAAGTAGGCTTTATTCCATAGCAACCGTCATAGTTTTCTTGTTTTGTTGATTAGATACCAATTTAGATACAAAAAAATTTTGATTTCGCGAAAAAATGTCCGATTCTGAAGAAATTCTAAAAAAGAGAGTTTAATCTCGTCAAACCTACTTCCAACAAAGTCAAGAGATCGATATGAAGCCGAGTTACATCGATTTATGAAGTGGAGACAAGAAAATAACGTACAAACGTTTTCCGAAAATGTTATGTTGGTGTACTTTGAAGAGCTGTCGAACAAATACAAGTCTTCAACATTATGGAGCACCTTTTCCATGCTAAAATCAACCCTGAGGGCAAACCAAAATACGGATATTGGGAAATACCAGAAGTTGCAGGCCCTAATAAAAAGAAAATCAGAAAACTATGTGCCAAAGAAGTCCAAAATTCTTTAGCGAGAATGATTTTTGCCGCTTCCTAAAGAACGCTTCAGACGAGAAATATTTGCTAATCAAGGTAGGCATCACAGTTATTTTATTTATTTTATGGTGTCATTTTTTATAGTGAGAAGGTTTAGTAGGCAGGGTTACCCAATTCTGTTTTTAAATAGTGCTAGTTTCATAAAGTACTTACTTAAAATGAATAAAACTAAAGACTTATCGGTATTTTTTCTTGTTTCAGGCAGTGGTGGCAGTCGGACTCTCTGGGGCATGCCGAAGAGAAGAATTGTGCTTCCTTAAAAAGAAAATATGACATTTTGGCAGCGCAATGTTAATTAAACTAGAGAATACCAAAACGAAGATGCCGAGATCATTTACAGTGTCAGGAAGTCTCTACACCATCTTAAAAAAAGTATTCTGCCCTTCGACCTCCACTCCTGCAAACAGATCGTTTTTTTCTTAATTATCAAAATGGAAAATGCACTCGCCAAAACATTGGAATTAACAAAATTGGCGGTATGGCAAAAGACATCGCCAAATTTTTGATGTTGGAAACTCCAAGCCTATACCGGGCATTGCTTTAGGCGGTCGTCAGCCACAATATTGGTGAATTCTGGATCAGATTTGCTGGCTCTGAAGCGCCATGGTGGATGGAAATCCAGCTCAGTCGCCGAAAGTTATATAGATGACTCGCTTAGTAATAAAATGGATGTTTCAGAGAGGACTTTCCTCTGTGGCTGTTGCGGCACAGCCACAACAGCAATTGAGTAATGAAGTGCCGCAAGAAAACTGCAATATGCCGACGACAGAGAACTGTATAAGCAAGGTGCCAGAAAATGTTGTCTCCATCGTTAAAAGTCGATCAACAATGCGACGATTCCTGCAGAAGTAAACATTACAATTAATATTTTAAAATAGTTATGAAGTTTCCTGTTTGCTAAATTATAGTCTGTAGTTTCTTGTTTTCATTATTTTTGTTTTGCGTTTGTTTTTAAAATAAAAATTTACACAAAAAATGTTTTTTTTTATTTGCAGTCGTATAAAAAGTATCGTAAAAACTCGTTAGAAAACTTTTGCACACTCGCGAGACTTGTGACCTCGACTTCGTCTCGGTCCATCAATTTGTCTCGCCCGTGTGCAAAGAGTCGTTTTCAAACCTTGTTGTTTAATATACTATTGTACAAACTTTGTACGGCAAATCTTTCGCTAATTTGAACATAGAAAGTTTATTTGAACTGAAAGCTTCCTAAATACATTTTTTTAATTAGAAACCAATGTTTACATATCAGAATCATTTTCATGGAAATTTCACATCTGGTTGACATAAAAGTTTTTTTTCTGCCCTCAGAGTACTCAGTATTGTAATTTTATATGCTTTATCAAAGAAAATTTAAATATTTCCTATCCAAAAAATGAAGCGCTATAAAAACCCCCCTATATTTAAAATATCCTTTTTAATCAAATAATTTAAATGTAATAAGGTTAAAATTGGTATATTTTAAAATTTTAAAGCAAAAAATATAGTCTCATTTATTTATATGTAAGTTTAAAAAAATATATATTTTATTTAAGATTTTAGTTTAAATTATTACTACGAAAAAAGCAAGACCAGCAAGATCTTGCAGCAAGACCAAGACCAAGACCGGGTGGTGCAAGACCAAGACCTTGTTTGGGCTTGCAAGACCAAGACCAAGACCAAGACTAGCCCGGTCTTGGTCTTGCTTTGCTCATCACTATAAACTAGTTGGGCAAATGCCCAAAAAAGAAATAGTAAGGATTTGCTAAGGCGAAAATATTTCAAAATCCACCATGTATCGAACAGTTCGGGAATGTGAAGAAGGAATCCCATTTATGAACCTCCCGAAAAGTGATCGACCACTGAAGTTGTGTGATGCGCAGCAGGAAATATTAGTTCGAAGAGTGAAAAATGTCAACCAGAAAGGTTGGTCCTCGCTTCCGAATTTCCAACGCAACTTTTTCTCGGTATATTGCTAGAAGTGGTTTAAAATACCAAAAAAAGGCTCCCAAATATACTCATGTTTAACTAGCAAGAATACCCAGATGCTGTCGCAATTTATGGCGAGTTTACTTCGCGAATAACAGATCGATTGTCATGGATGATGAAAAATATTTCGCCTTTAGCCATGCAGAATTACCAGGAAATTTTGGATTTTTCACCGACAATATAGAAGAGACCCCAAATAAAGTTAGACATAAAACCAAAGCTAAGTTTTCAGATAAAGTATTGGTATGTTGTGCCATTTTGGAAAGAGGTGCATTCAGGCCTTTTGTTGGTCATGTAAGAGGAGGGCAGTGAATGCCGAGTCTCATCAGATTTTAACTAAATTGCTTAATTTTATCAACGTACATCACGGTGATCGAAATTATATGTTTTGGCCAGATTTGGCATCAGCACATTATGCCAGAGCTACACTTGACTATTAAGTGAAAATTAAGTTGAAAGATTCCGTTACATAAATACATAGATACATACAGATCAAGCTAATAAAAGTATGGTAGAAATTATTAGAATTTTTGGTATCATTTGACAAGACATACTTAAAAATCAGGTCTAAAATCTTAGGCACCAAAATGTGTGTTGGCCGGTGTAATGGGAGAATGCAATAAAATCAAATTCACACAGAAACCAATAACCATTAAAAATAATTTTTTAAACCATTAAATAACAACTTGTTGATAAATCTAATAAAGTTAATATAGAAAGATTGAACGGTTCGATTTCAACGGCAGTAAAACTAAATGGGGTTGATCGTAAAGTAAATAAGTTATTATAATTAAAGTTCCAAGATAAATTTAAAACGATGTAATTAGAGTGATTTCACCGTTCGAGGGGAATTTCATCTAAATAATTCGCGAGAATCAAATAACTGTTTGTATAGTTAACACGGATTCAGTTGAAATATTAGTTTTGCCTGCACGCATTTAACATATTCTATATTTATTTTTTTTATTCATTTAATTACTTTGAGTTAAAAACAGAACTAATATCCCAAAACAGTAACAACTAATTACAATCTACAGCCAATTGTTTACACACTTTGCAAAGTAATAGTTTTCAACACGCTGATCAAAAGTCTCCACGGGTACAAAATCCAAAAAACCCCTCTAACCTTCCCAAAATAACCCTCAATAGTCTCCAAATCCCCGGTGACCTTTAAGGCTGATTCTGTGAGGGTTAAAGGCGCTTTTGGGTTTTGTGCCCGTGGAGACTCTTGATCAGCGTGTTAAAAACTATTATTTTGCAATTGGCCAAAACCCATTTTCCATAGAAAAGTCGCGGGGTCCTTTAAAGTGCGTTTATCTCGAAAACAGTTGCTCCTAGAGACCTTAATGACGTATACATTTTTGACGCAGCGGGATTTATAGTAACTTCTTCTTTAACAAACAGGTCAATATACAAAGCTTAAAAAGTTATGCCATCTATTACAAGTAGGGTAAGCCGTAGCTGGCGTCCTCTACTAGCAATATTCAAAGTATGGACGAATTTGAATTTCTCTCCTCAAAGAACTCCTAAATCCCCAATTCTTCACCGCTATGTCTTTTAGTGAAGAAATTATTACGAAAAAAAAAACAAAATTAAAAGTTTGACACCCTGTATCTTAGATATTATCAATTAAGTGATAAAGCACGTTTACGTTAATTGCATTATTTCGACCTAAGGAATCTGCTGTTGCTCTGTGTCCCATTACTTTTGGGGCTCCCTGTATATTAGAATCCAAAGTTCTTTTTACCAGCAGAAAATCACAAAAATGGTCAAATTATCATAAAAGGTATCTTAAAAAATCAAAAAAAAATATCTCTTCACTAAGTTAAGTTGGTTGGTGTGTTTAAATTGGTCGCTGCAGTCTATTGGCACCCTTCTCTTTCTCGTACAAAAGTCCCTTTATCAGGTAAAGTAGCCGAGATATTCATGTGGAAAAGGGAATTCGCTTCGTATATTTCCAAACAATAGACGTCAGTTGTATATTATGTGTAAGGCCGTTTCCACCTCCTTTCGACAAAGCCTGTATATTGTACCACCAAATTTAGGAATCAAAATTTTCTGATTTTTTCAAGTTTTCCAGGCTCAAATACGAGAAATGCCATTTACAGTAGTACATTTAAAAATATAATTCCCTACTTTGCTTCCCTAAAATGTTATTAAAATTTAAGATTGAAAGGATCTGTAAGCCATATACACGGTTCGATTGATTTAAAATTTCGGTTCCTGGAAACAAAATTGACAAAAATAACCTATTTTACAACGACGATTCTTTTAATACCACCAAATACAATATACCAATCCGTTACATGCAGGTTTTTGTTTGCTTTTCTTAAAAAAAAAAACAAACTTTTAAAGATTTTCCAGAATATGTGAAGCATGAGAAGGCACAGAAATATTTTCGAGCCAACGAATTGCACAAGCATAAAAGTTTTTCGGAAAAAAAATTGATCGCAGAGATCTTGCAAAAACATTTTAAAAGAAGTTATAAATAGCTCCTAAAAACTGTACAAAACTTCTGTTTTTTGGGTTGTTAGGTCGTCGTCAGTGATTTCGTATTCTTGACGTTTTTCAAGCACGAGTGGTTGGCATCTTCAGAAGATATGCTTTTCCGTTGACTACACAGTTCATTAGTCAAAAGCTGTTTTTATGCAGCAGAAGCACAAATTGTGATGTCAAATATTCTGTTTAAACGTGTTGTTGTTCAATTCTTTTCAAATGTGGAAATTAATTTTTAACCGTAACTGTCAGTTATCACATCACTTGAAAACGGTTGGAGATACATCACTAACCGACACGTTGTGTACAGTATCAATTAAGAAATAAAGACAGTGAAAGTGCAAGATTTTAGTGTTATTGAAAATATAAATAAAGATGTTTTAATTTGGGGTTCGGGGCATAATGTTTTTCTCAAAAACGGCATAAGTTATCGAAACAAAGACTTTTAAACCAACACTTAAATCTAGGCTTCTGCTGTTAGTTTTTTAAATTTGATTTGTTTTTAATAAATTTCTTGGGAAAGTCACCCAAAATCGGTTATCTTTAGATATATTTTCTTTAAATTTGACTCATATTTCAAAATCCGTTACAGCAGAGGCATAGATTATTTCCTTACCTTTAAAATGGTGTAAATTTATGTCATTTAAGTGGGAAAAATAATTACCAAAACGTTATCTCCTTGGCTTGCAATCGGAAACAACATCGCATCGATACACCGAATTTGGGAAAAACCCCAAATAAAAAATATTTTAATGCGACTTTTACGAAAATTTTTGGTGGTGGGAGTTTGTTTGTCTCCCCCCACCGTCTCCGCGTCCCGCCCGACCTCTGGTGTATCGTACTTGCCTCTTAAGGCAAAATCTATTTATAAATTAAAATCACGTTAGCCGTATAATTAAAAAAAAAACCCAAAAAAAAAAAAAATTTTTTTAAAAAAAATTTTAAAAAAGGGGAAAAATTTTTTAAAAAAAATTTTTTTTAAAAAAATTTTTTTTAAAAAAAAATTTTTTTTAAAAAAAAAAAAAAAAAAAATTTTTTTTAAAAAACCCCAAAAAAAAAAAAATTTTTTTTTTTTAAAAAAAAAATTTTTTTTAAAAAAAGGGGTTTTTTTTTTTTAAAAAAAAAAAAAAAAAAAAAAAGGGGGGGGGAAAAAAATTTTTTTAAAAAAAAAAATTTTTAAAAAAATTTTTTTTTAAAAAAAAAAAAAAAATTTTTTTTAAAAAAAAAAAAAAAAAAAAAATTTTTTTTTTAAAAAAAAAAATTTTTAAAAAAAAAAAAAATTTTTTTTTTTAAAAAAAAATTTTTTTTTTTTAAAAATTTTTTTTTAAAAAAAAATTTTTTAAAAAAAAAAAAAAAAAATTTTTTAAAAAAAAAAAAAAAAGGGCCCCCCCAAAAAATGTTTTTTTTGGGGGGTTTTTAAAAATTAAAAAAAAACTAAAAAAATTTGGTTGGTGTTTGTGTAAGAATCTAAAAAAAAAATTTTTTAAACCAAAAAACCAAAACCCAAAAAAAAAAAAAATTTTTTCCAATTTTTTTTTTTTTTTCCCAAAAATAAGGTAACGCAGTCAAAAATTCTTATAAATATACTGTTAGAAAGCAAGGGTTTTATTAACAAATACGTTAATATAGGTTATATAATGTAGATTTTCGTTTATTTAGTATTTTCGAAAAACAGGAAAAATAAATTAACTTTATCATAGATGGGTTTTTATTTTTAAAACCCTTTTTTTGTGGTCGTGGATATATATCAGTTAAAACTTCACGCGTGTTTCGCTCCCACGAGCATCATCAGATCTTACAATTATAGAAAAACTACGCATCTATATATCTACAGACTTAGATCATAAATCTGTTTTGAATATCTCAGCCGCATTAAAAGATATTTAAGTTTTGCTTGCGCCAAATGTCATTTGTCTTCAGTAGATCCGGCTTCATGAACTTTTTCATAATTTTTAAAAGGGTGATTAGGGGGTCAAAAACTATAAAATCTTTTTTTTTTTGCTATTTTCTTTTAAAAAACAATCAATTCTTTTTTAATTTTTCTAAAAAATAAAAGTTTTAAATAACTTTTGGATTGAAAAAATTTAAGATGAACTGGTAAAAACAAATTATCACAAAAATTAAACTTCTATTCTTTGGAAAAATAAAAAAATAATAATAAAAATGGAAAATTTTTCTAAAAAAATATGAAAACATAGCGAAAAATAGATATTAAAAATTATGAAAAAAGTCATGAAGCTAGATCTACTAAAGACACGTCACATATCTTTTTTCATCATAACATGAGTCAATAGACTTTGTTAAAAAATATAATTTTTAAAGCCTAAAAAAAATTAAATTTACGCCAAAAATTTTTGAAAAAAAGTATCCCTTATCCGAGCTTTAAAGACCTATAATTTGGCGCAAGAAAAGCTAAAAAATCGTTTAATGCGGCTGAAATATTCGAAAAAAAAATCTTTATGATGCAATAAAACAGTTTCTTAAGCACTCATACAAATAAAAAAAGCACGTCTTTTTCATGAGATTTAAAAAAGTGAAAAGGCTAAAAACCCCCTCTCATGCGCCAAGCGCTATGGTTGTTTTTGGCATAATTTAGTTCGTAGCAATTTCTTAGAATTTACTTACTTTTAGGAATTAAATACGAAAATTTACTTGTAATTCTTATTTCCCCAATATGATATGATTTTTTTAAGACTCGATTCTATAAAAAAAAATTAAGATTTTTGGACTTGTGTCACTTTTGCAGGAAGGGTGAGAATAGAATAGCCTCAAGCACTGTAAAAAGACCTTTTATTAAGTGTTTTTTTCTTAGAGATGGTAATAATTCAACTTCCTGTTATATCAAATTATTGATAATGACGCATCTTAAAATATTATTAGCCAAACCTGTTGCACCTCCTATTCTAACTTCATCTAAACATCCAGAGCTCACTAAAAAGGACGTATACGCATAAATAATTCTTACACCAGCAATTTACGTTGATTTGACGTAAAGGAAGAAATCATTTTAAGATCTGCCATTTCTAATGCAGCTAGTGGTAGCGAGTCAAGTTAAAATCCAAGTTTATATGCCATATGCTGCGCTAGGTCGTTATTAAAACATTTTCAGATGAAATAAAACAAACGCAGAACGTTATATTAGATTTAATTGATTTACGCGATATGATAAACCTGTTATTTGTGCGATTTTAGCTGGAATGGATGAGATTAACGCTTGGGTAACGAGTTGTTTAGGTTCTCATAGTTTACGGTTCATTATAAGGGACCTGACTTACATAATACGGAAACCACCTGCAAATATGTATCTTCTTACATTAAACTGACCAAAATTGTTTATTTATTACTTGTACGTACAAGCGACAATGTTTGTGTTATCCAACTTTTTGCGTCATCTGCTATAGAAGCAGCAAAAACGTAGACTTGAGATTGGGTCGACTCGTCTGTAGTCCGGAAGAAAACCGCAAAAAGCTTACCAATAAAAGATACGCACAAAACTTTTTTTATATTATTCTGAACTATAGTCAATTTAAAGCAGCACTGGTGCCTCAGCTCAGCGGGTTCAAATTGCATTTTTTTTACTTAGAAAAAATCGTTTTTTTCAATATTACTCGAAACCTATTAATTTTAGGAAAAAAAGGTATATAATCAAAATTAATGGTCTAATAAAGCTACGTAATTTTTGTTAACAAATATTTTTTGTAGCTTTTTTAGTTTTTGAGATATTGACGATTTAAATTTAAAATAAAAACGCAAATATCTCAAAAATTAAAAAAGCTACAAAAAAATGTAATAGTCAAAAAATATGCCTTAAAATAAGCCCTATAAAAAAGCTTATATACACATTTTTAATAAAATAACAAATAAAGGAGGTATAAGGAAAAACGTTATTTTGCCCAAAAATTTTTCTAATAACCATATTTTGTTGGTACAGGTTGGTACAACGAGGACTAGACAGGCCGCTTTTTTGACTCTACCTGTACTTTTATAAAAAAAAAGTGAAATAGCCATCATATATAATTTTTCTCTCCGAATCAAAAAATGATTAATGTAAAAGAATTGAACATCAAATAAAACTGCTTGGGGTCATTTTAATATTTTTTTTTTAAATGAAATGCCATATTTTATGTGATTTTCCGATTCCTCGTATATCTTTTGATCTAAAATAATATTTTTTTAATTTAAAATGGTTCATTTTCTGCACGTTTAAATCGAAAAAATTTCGTTTACCGTGTCATTAACAGCTAAAATATTGATACGGATACCTGTTCAATCTTTAACAGTAGTGTCATTCAGACAACTAAAAAAATGAAATTTAAAAGTTGTTTATATTTTTTATGAATTAGAAACAAATAAGGTTAAAAAATAAAATATTCATTAGAAGACCGTCTACACAGTGTAATATAATAGATACAATTCTAAGAATTAAGACTCTATTTGTAGAATAGATACAAAACAAATATAAAAACAATATAACATATAAAACAAATACCCCATTAGAAAAAACTATAAATTAACCTTAAGAACACCAGACATTTTAATAATATAAATGTTCGATATGTCCTCCGTTCTTTTCGAAAAAGGACCGATGCCCCCTTTTTAGTCTTTCCAGACAGTAAACAACTTTTAAACTTTATTTTTTTAGTTGTCTGAATGACACTACCGTAAAAGAGTGAACAGGTATCCGTATCAATATTTCAGGGGTTAATGACACGGTAAACAAAATTTTTTGATTTAAACGTGCAAAAAATGGACCATTTTGAATTAAAAAAATATAATTTTAAATCAAAAGAAATACGAGGAATCGGATAACACATAAAAAATATGGCATTCCATTTAAAAAATATCAAAATGACCCCTAGCAGTTTTATTTGATGTTTAATTATTTTACATTAATCATTTTCGGATTCGAAAAGAAAAATTATATATGATGGCTATTTCACTTTTTTTATAAAAGTACAGGTAGAGTAAAAAAAGCGGCCTGTCTAGTCCTCGTTGGAAAACCCTGTACAAGTAAGTATACCAACTCCGATCCATCTAAAAATTAATTTAAAATGTTTTATTTATTAAATAAAACAAACTAATAATGTGCCTCGAAGCAATGGGGGATAACACGGCAGCACGGTTATTTTATCAACTTTTTTGGTCCAATACCCATACCCATTCCGATCCACTTGAAACTTAAACTAAAAAAAATTAAACTATATTTTAATTTAAAAAAAATAAAATAAAATAAGTGCCTCCTCTATCTGGGTGTAATATACCTAAAAGGGCGCTTAACATTTCTTGATCTCCTGTGCTACTATGCGTATAGCTCATCGTTTAAATATTTGTTATTATCGATTTTAATATTATCATTAAAAATATATAGACAGTAACTCGTTTAGAATGATCTGAAGAAAATATTAATTAAATTTTATTACGTAAAAATTATGTAGCTTTATTAGACCATTAATTTTGATTATATCCTTTTTTTTCCTAAATCAATAGTTTTTGAGTTAAAGTAAAAAAAAGATTTTTAATGATTTTTTCCTAGGTTAAAAAAAAATAATTTGAACCCGCTGAGCTGAGGCAGCAGTGCGGCTTTGAATTACTATAATTCATAATAATATTAATTAATTCCTCCCGGACCATTGGAACTTAAGTTAATCTGCCTAAGTCAAAGTTTAATAATAAAAATGTTCTCAGAGATTTAAAATAATTTTTTTATTGATCTGGCATTAATTTCAAATGTTACTGGATTAAAGACTAAATTCCTTTACCTCCTCTAAAATAAAAAAGTAAATGCTTTTCTTTATTTAAAACCAAAGTTCGCACGTCTGAATGAGGAAAATCTTAAAAGTGGAATTTTTGTTGAACCGCAAATACGAGAAATATTTTAAGACGAAAATTTTAAAACTACACTTTTGGGAAAAGAAAATAGGAAGTGGACTGTCTTTAAAATTGTATGTAGCAACTTCCTAGGTAACAAAAATCGAAGAACGACACTTAAGCTGCATCTTTTCAATTTTCATTTGAAATTCTTTTCTAACAGTTTGAAAGCTGTTTTATGTAGTTGAACACAGCGAAAGATTTTAAAAGCAAATTGCTCAAATGTGGTCAAAAGGATTGACATTTTCTCCTGCGTTAGGATACCACGTGCTGAATATTGAAGCGTCTCTATGCATTAGCATTTGTTGCGAGAAATTTCCCCATTGCAAAAGGGAATATCTACTATAAAAATGCAATTAAAATGTTTTATTTTTCTAATTAATTATATACTAAATACCATTATATTATAAATACCAAGAGCAAGTAAAAAATATACATCAAGATTTTTTTGTTTCAGATAAAAAAAAATCCTAGTCTACAATGTACTACATAAAAGAATCACTACTACTCCTTCTAGCAGTCTCTTTCGCTTCCTGCCAAGACGCACCTAGTGCGGACACTGAGAGTGAAATTGTAGATGCACCCGAGAAGATACCACCTGGGGCACCTCCACCATCACCAATGGACGATTGTGATCCTGAAATGGTGGGGTAAGTAAATAGACACTTAGCATTTTAGCAGATCAACCTGTATGTCCAGTTAATTCTAATGTTCTGGATGGAATGGAAATAGATTTATATAGTGTGTCTACTGGAGCCATATGAAAATTTTTTTTATTATAAACTTTACAAAAAAAAGTTATTCTTGATAAAAAGTTCTGCATGGTCCAAAACTTAAAATGCAACCATTAGATATCAATGTTTTTAAGCTGTATACGAGGTTTGTCAAAAAATATGAATTTTACTCAAGAGTAAAGTACCTTTATTTTTTACAACACAGAAGAATGTTATAAAGTAAAGTTATTTTGAATTAAAAGTTATATTCAATATAAAATTACAGTTATTTAGCATAAAAATTTAGGATTCATGATTTACTAATAATTCCGTATTAATTGATCTGGCTCGATACAATTTAACGTAATCTAGGATGCACTGACATGAAATATTTGACATTGTGTGTCAGAGTTAGTTTCTATTTGTAAAATTACAGTAAAAATGGCAAATTTTCTAAATCGTGAAGAATAAATAGAAAAAAATAGAAAAAATATTAGTAAATATACACCAATCCTAAATTTTAATGCTAAATAGCTGTAATTGCGTATTTAAATATAACTTTTAATTCTAAATGACTTTACTTTATAACATTCTTCTGTATTGTAAGAAATAAAGGTAATTTACTCTTGAATAAAATTCATAGTTTTTGATAAATCTCGTATACGGCTTAAAAAAATTAATATCTAATAATTGCATTTTAAGTTTTAAACCATGCAAAACTACTTATCAAGAATAACTTTTTTTCGTAAACTTAATCATAAAAAAAATTTTCATATAGTTCCAATTTAAGTAGACACACTGTATATGTAAAGATATAACTTTTTTATTTTAGATTTGAATTGGTAACCGGCTATGTATTTTCGTCACCGGGAAACGTCATCGATTCAATACCCGGAACACTGATGCTGACCGACTGTCTCGAAACGTGTCAGGGTAATGAAAGCTGTCAGTCCGTTAATTACGAAACGGGATTGTGTGTGCTGTTCGGGTCGAATGCTGATATCTTACCTGGTAAGTTAAAGTATTTTTATGTTTTACTACCTTTTCAGCTACTGATATTAAGCTAGCTTATTTTTTTTAAATTAAGAAATAATCGAGTTTTCATAATTTCAAGAATAGAAATAACAAAAATCTCATGCAACATTTCATTTCCCCCTTTTAAACCCTTAGGAGATAAAGTTTCAAAAATACTACTTTCTATATTTCTAGATAATTAGAAAGCTTAATTACCAACTCCATGTTTACTACCTCCAAAATGACCATTTTTCTACACAAACTTCTCCACATTAACCCCCCAAAGGTGATATTTCAAAAATGTGAAAATAAATCATTTTTAATTGTAATCAATAACCAACATACCAATTATCATATTTTTAAGTCCAGAAATCACGAAATTTCGTACAAACTTTTATCCCCTCCCCCATTATACTCCTTTATATATATATATATATATATATATATATATATATATATATATATATATATATATATATATATATATATATATATATATATATATATATATATATTTTTTTTTTTTTTTTTTTTTCTCCTAATATTGGGCTAGCTACCTAAAATAGTTGGTGGGATTTAAAAAAGTAATAAAGAAATAATCGCCTCTTTGCTATGCTTAAACAAGTACCCTGTATGTTAAAAACATATGGTTTAACATAAAATAATGATTATTATTTAATATTAGTACAATTATATGGTCGCTGTATGTACCTTTTTAGTGAGAATTTGTGCCAATATCACAATATTTTAAGAAACAAGTCTTAATAAGTCGCCAAAAATCTAGGAGTAGTTTGAGGCCATCATCATTTCCATATTAGTAAAGCTAGGATTCCAAAAGTCTGATCTTAATTTGTGCAATCCAATAACGTATATCGTTTCAAAATTCCGGTCTTTTTTCAGTATTAGAAAGTTATTTGCAGGATAGTTCTGCCTCACTTCTTGTCGTTATCGCGAAGACACCAACAGGCAATTAGACAACAAATTAAGGGGGAGATAAAATTTCAAACTTTTTTTAATATAATATTTTAAATTTATAACATCTCAAGAAAGTTGTATTGAATTTTGAGGTCATTTGGAGCAAAATTGACGGATTCATAAGAGTTTTAATGAGCGTTGCTCCAACTCAGTTGCGTACAAAACTTTTAATCGATTTTTCCAAACATGTAATTTTTAAAGTAGGTGATCATCATTCCAAAAAAACTACTGAACCGATCGTTTTAAAAATGTGTACACATATTCTACATGCATATAACTATCAAGTGGCGTCGAGTTTTTTTATTTTTCAATTAGTATCAATCTTACAATAACAAATAGGTCGATTTTATTGTCAAAAAATCGACATTTTAACTTCAAATGATGCAAAAAATTCAAAAATTGATAAAATAAAAAAACTAGGCATCAATTAAGAGATAAACTAATTAACTTATTGAAACAATTTGTTTTTTGATTTCAAATAATCCAGTGCTGAGGAATTGCGGTCACCGCAAAAAAATTTTTCGGGGCACCAGCGGAGAGTTGCAATAAATTAGTTATTTCTTTATATTTATGTACCATTTTTTTATTTTTTAAATGTTGTATTATAATATACTTGTTTTTAAAATAAGTCTATAATAACAATATGTTATAAAAAAAACTTAAAAATAAGCCGAAAATTATACAAAGAAAAATTAAATCCGAATTTACAAACCACATTACAAAGTACTTACTTTTTTTAACTAATGTTTTAATTCTTGGTTGTCGCATTTATAAAATTCTTTTCTTTCATTGCTTTTATCAATAAACATCAATAAAACTGACAATACTCGTAAGAAACGAATTCAATTCTCTGTTAGATTTTACCTGAGTTATTTGTAAAATTGTTTTAGATTCTTTAGAGATAATTGAAAAATAAATCTATGTCTAACCGCAAAATACTGTGCTGCCTGGTTTTTAGATATTAGAAAACGTTATAACGCGGACGAGTGCCGCTCTTGATTTCCTTTTGTATTATAAGGCGTAACATTGCAAATTTAATTTTTTAAAATTATTTATCAATGGATTATTACTTTATATTTGTTTTATTTTTTTATATTTTACTAACAAACTCATTTCTGGCTTTGTTACGAGAAATTGT
The DNA here is from genome assembly GCA_019359885.1 of Listronotus oregonensis. NCBI lineage: Eukaryota > Metazoa > Arthropoda > Insecta > Coleoptera > Curculionidae > Listronotus > Listronotus oregonensis. The sequence continues at coordinate 38,480 of JAHBCN010004986.1, read as the reverse complement.
GTTACTGTTAATTACTATTAAAATTAAATTTAAATATTTTATTTCCCTAATTAATTTTTTTATTGCAAAACTTAAAAAAGGCCCAAAAAATGGGTTTTCCGCTAATACCTGCCAAAATATGCGAATTTTAGAATTTTTGTTTAAATAAAAAATAAAGATCGCCTTGTAGTCTACAAAAATGGATTCACTTATAAGCGGGCGGATGAATTGTTCCATTACTCGGGCAATAATGCACATTTTTTAATCATTCAAAGTTCATCGAAATGGAAAAACCCGTACCTATCATTGCATATGAGTTTGGGTCCATTCTGAGTTTTCTAGAATATTAAAAAAAGCAGTGAAAGTTTTTTTCACAATATTTTGAGAGTATTTCATTAATTTATTGATATTTTTTGAAAAAAATGGTTTGTTATTAACATTTCTTTTTTATAATAAGACCTTAGCAAGTGTTCAATGATCCCAGAAAATTTCCTTCATCCTCTTTCTTGCGTTTTGATAAAAAATTGTTTTGCCCATCTGCATTTTTTAGCTGTTTCCGGAGTTCTAGGAAATCTGTATGTTATGCATTTTTCGACGGCTGTTTTTGCGAAAAGTATTGGTATGTAGATTTGGAGGAGATCTTCATTTTTTGTCCAAACAAAAGTTCTCCAATTCGCATATTTTGGCAGATATTCGCGGAAAACTTATTTCTGGAACTTTGGTGGGGCCATTTTCAGCGGGTTCCCACGTCGGAATCGTGATAAACTTTTTCTTGCTCGAAAGCATCCGCGAAGACCTAAGAATTGCGCCACAAATAAAAATATACAGAATTATTTACAATTTACAGCGTTGGGTACTTTCAGGTCTTCAGTTACTGGACTAGATAAGTGCCTCTTCTTTTTGGTTAAATCTGGTTACTATTAACTTACCAGAACTAGTTATTAGTTCTAGTTCTGCTAGTTTTGGTTACTAGTAACACTTTGGTAAAGAAAATTTTATTTTGAATTTTAAAAAAATATATTTTTTTGGGTGCACCCCAGGAAAAAATGGAACTTTCAAAAAACAAATCCTTTATTTGCTTGTTTTTGAGTTTGATTAAATTTAATCGTCAAATCCCAAATTTCGTAAAATTATTTATGTTTTTCCAAAAACCATAGCCAGTTTAAATCAACAAATCAACAATTTTCTTATGCAAACATTGAAATGCCTCTAATTTCAAGCAAAATTCAGAAATTTTTGCCAAACTACTAACCACGGGAAAGTTTAGATCAACGAATTCTTGGATAGAATTAAAGAAAACAAACCTTGTTTGGCATTAATATAATCAAACGTTTTTGTAAACACACTGCACCGGCATCATTGATTAAAAATACTGAATAACATCACCCCGGACATATTAACTTTTTTAATGTTTATGGCATTGCACCATACCTAACATTTTTAAAAATCGATGATTCTTTATTGTTAAAAATAATTTTTAAAGCCAGACAACTATTTTTTTATTATCTAAAGTGACACAGATATGTCATTTACTTTAGATGCTCAATTTGATTGTTGTTGATCGAGTCAGTTTAAAAAAAGTATTATTGAGTAATACAACCTAATAAAAGGATATAAAATGACATTGAAGTGCCGTACAACACCTGATTTAATATAATTTTTTATTAAACGAATACAGCAGCTGTCCAAATAAACCATGTTGCCGGTGCAATCGGATCTTGGAATAAAGTTCCAATAAATGTTTATATTTAAATCGATGTTGCCTATATTAACACAAAAACCGATATTTTTAAATAATTTTATTACATTTTCTCTTTCTTTCTTATTAACAGGGGTCCGAAAAAGAAGTTTTTTAGTTACGTCCCATTAAAGGGTTAAGTGCAACTACTAAAAAAATTTAAATTTAATGAAATTTTAGCCTATATCTTTAATATACAAACACCAATACTACGACTTCTGTTTTACCTTCATAGTAATGATATAACAAAATAAGAAACTAATTTAATCACAGGTATAAAATTTAATCTTAATAATTCTATCAATCCAGTTCATCTCTTAACTTCTAGTTAGTACTCATTGATTACGTATCAACAAATATGGATTTAAAAAAATGGTAGCAATCAGAGGTTGATTTAAATTATAAGAGTAAAAAAATTATCTCTGCTTTATCTTTATATTGTAGTAGTATAATTTCTGTTGGCGTGTAGAATCAGTAGCGCAATTTTTTTTTTTTATTAATTTAAAAGCATTTAAACCAATGACGGATACAAACGCTTTTATTTAAATTAAAACTGATTAAGAACGAGATAAATTAGTAAGTATGCTTGTTTTCCCAATATTGGATATATGCCAACACTGGTTTGATCAAAAGCTGACAAATACTACATTTGTATTTAAATTCGTGCAAATTTACTTACAAGGTCATCAAGATAAGCCATAATTACGCTTCGTGTACGAAATCTACTTTATTTTCACATTTCCATTGAGAAAAGAACAAAAATTCTTTCTCATACCGTTCTGCCTATTTTTTGGAATAGTTGCCTTGTAGCCTCATTAGATTTTTGCAAAATTTTATCAAGAATTAGATTTCCACATCTTCCTCCATTTCGTCAATTTTACCAAAAATAATTGTAAAGTAACAGTAATTTTCAACTGACCGCTCCTTACTCTTGCACCGCCATCATGTATGTCCAAACAGAATCTGGACTTATTGCTAAATACGACTGAGTTCCATTCCATATTTCATTCAAGTTTCTCCCTACTCCATACCTATTGTTGCCGACTATTCTGTGGGGTCAGAGGTAGTACAAGATGGGGGTGGTATGAAAACAGTCCCAAAAAATTAATGGCGAAAACGTCCTCATTTATTGCCCTTCCCACAGCATCAAACCACGGTTGCAATTTCCCTTTTGTGGAAAAACTCTAATTCTTTTTGTTAAAGATCCTGTCGCTCTGAAGTCTGTCTTTGGCGTTTAGTACCTTTTTAAATTTCGATTTCGCCTTCTTGGGGGACGCTCGACAACATCTCATTACGAAATTTGTTTTACCCCAAACATTCCTTAATTAAAACCATTCAAAAAATTTTTCCCCCTTTTTAAAAAGATTTTTGTTTTGCGCGTCTTTTTTAACTCCCAAGGCAAATTTTTCAAAAACAAATTTTAAAAAAAATCCCCAAAGAAAAACCCAAAATTAAAAAAAATTTTAAATTTCCGAGAAATTAAAAAAAAAAAAAAATTAAAAAAAAAACCCCGGAAAGCCTTTAAATTTTATATCTTTTACTCCCTGAAGGAAAAAAATTTTAAAAATTCAATAAATAAAATTTTTTGTTTTTTTTCCTGGCACATATACCCAAAATTCCAGTTAAAGAACGGTGATTTCATCCATTGTTGGGCACCCGCCCTGCGTTCCTGCCAAAGAACCAAAGCGTATTTCTAATAATAATAACGGCCGACAAGGGGAATTAGGGCCGGTGCCCCACGCGGCTACCCCTTTCGATCCTACAAATTCAAACACAAATTGGCCGCTAGTTAAATGTATAATATAACCAATTTGTTATTCCCCGTTTGGTTTTGTTCTTTTGACAACAAAGACGCTCCTTCGGGGTGGTCTTTTGAAGGGAATGGGCCCTTGAAAAAAGTTTAATTTTGATTAAAAACAATTATCAAAAATTCCTTTTCGTTTCCCTTGTAAAAACCATTCTTTTTCCAAAAATCTTTTTGGGTTTTTTTTTTTGCTTTTTTATTTGGGTCTCGCCAAAAGGGTTGCCAAGTTTCAAAGGGGGTTTTGTTTGCTTCGAAATTTTTTCCCAAAGCCAAAAAAAAAAATTTCCTGGGGTTTTTTTTTAATTTCAACGAAAGGGGTTTTGTTTTTTTTAATTAAAAAAAATATAAAGGTAATTTAAAACCAAAAATCCAGAAATTCCAAAAAAATGACCTTTAAAAAAACGAAAAAATTTAAAATTTTTTTATTTTTAAAAAAACCCTTTTGTAATAAAAAAATTTCCCAAAATTTTTAAAAATACATGGGAAAAAATTTTTCTTGGGGTGTTAAAATTTTATCGGCCCCAAAAATTTTTTTAATTTTTAAAAAGCAATTTTGGGTGAAAATTATTTGTTTTTGGGACGCACTAAGCGAAACTTTTCCAGCACTTGAGGCAAATAAACTGTAGTGTATCAAAAAGCCTTAAGTGCCCGTTGATATTTCAATGAAACCGGTAAGATAAGCCGCCTTATTCGAAAAAAACACACAATCATCTCTTTCCCAACACTGCGAGACTGTCTAACTTTAACTGGATTGGAAACACCCATTGAGTCGACTGGCGTTTTGATTTGGACTCAAAGGCATAAATTCATTTTTCATCAGTGATGATGTCGTAGACAGCATTTGATCTACCATTGTCTTTTTTAAATTTTTTAGTTTAAATTTTTTATTTGGGGGAACCCAACGACAACAAACTTTTCTAACTTCAAAATGATAGTGCAAGATCTTTTCGATTGCAGTCATTCCAATCCCCAAAGTAACTCGAATATTTTGATATGTTACACAATTGTCTTCTTCTATCATTTGTCGTATAGCAGCTATGTTTTCTTCAGTGAGAGCAAAAATTGGGCGCCTCCCGCGCAATTCGTCACTCAAAAAAATTTGTTTAAACTTATATTCGTTGAACTAGTTGCCACACTCCTCGAACTCGGGGCTTTATCACCAGAAGCAGCCCGAAGTCTTTCAGTGCGCTGCTTTGGGCTCACAGTACTTTTAAAATCGTAATAAATCATGGAGCGAAAATTTTCGCGTGTAAGATACATTTTAACGCTAACAAACAAATTCTAAAAATTCACGAAAAATTAACGACGACAGGTATCGACTTACAAGACTTCAAATAATGTATATTTTGTTTTTAGCCTACTTTGTGTCATAGGTGCCTTGAATATATTAGTTTTCAGAAAATTTCGTACGTTGCATTTAACAAATTCCACCCGAAACGTTTCAAAAACAGGCATAAAACCTCTTTTTTGCGGCCACTCTTTAGTTCAGATTCCAGGTACCAAGGTTAGTAATTTTACGATTGCCGCTACCCAGAGACTGTAGCCAGTATTAAGAATTTTCCGACACCCGATATAAACTTCTTAAACTGTCACATCCTCTTTGCCACCATCGTATCAGCAATTCAATTTTTTCGAACCAAACTTGACGTGTCTATCAAGTTTTTCTTATTAATCCTCATTCCGGTTCGACTATATAAATATGATATGAGTCAAAAGGAATTATTACAGAAGCTTTACGTATAATGTTACATGCCGGCGAAATTGTTTCGCCATTATTGGTAATCATTAAAATTACTTACTATTAGGTTCCAATTATTATTCTTAGGGAACATGTCAATTCTGAACTTCCACGTAGCACAGTGACATCCTAATTTAAATTAAAATGTCAATTTCTAAATATGATCAACTAACTCTATTTATTTCGTTATTTACCACATTTTTATTTTCTGTGGCAATTTAGCGCCTGTTATGTCAAGTTCCGGCCTGACGCACGCAGTGTATATATTACACGAAATGTTTTAGCTTTTTTTCCCCCCTTATCATAACTTCGTTATCGTTTCACATTAGGATATAAGAAATGTAAAGGAAAATTTTTAAAAACTGCACATTTTTCCCCCAACCCTTTTAAACAGACACTGAAAAAATCATATATTTAGGGAAATTTTTTTCAATTCATTAATTTTTTTTTTCGGGGGGTTTAAAATTTTTTTAAAAAATTTAAAATGCAGGCGAAATTTTACCCTTTTTCTTCTTCTTCCCTGGGAGCCGTTTTTCCCCCTACCGGAGGCAGGCCCCTTTTTCCCCCTTTTTTTTGCCTACGGAGGGCTAAAAGAAGGAAAAAAAGGGTAATCCGAGTTTTGAAAATCCGTCCCCACTTTTATAGCAGTTCACCCTTGGTCATAGGTGACGCGTCAGTCGTTAGTGATGCCATTTTAGCTTTGTGTTTTATGAGTTTTTTTTAGAAAATTGTATAATTTTTTATTAAACGTGGTCGTTAAGGGGTGTATTTTGCTAATATTTATAAAAATGAGTGTTAAGAAAGTGAATAAAGATAGAACTTGTTTCGTTCCGGGTGAAAAGGGGGTTTTCCCAATAAACAAACCAAAAAAGGGGGCGGGTCAAATCAATCCCAGTTTTTTTAAAAAACACCTAATGAAAAAAAAAAAAATAAATAAATATATAGGTAGGATATGTATGAAATATACCTATTGTCTATTATCAATTAAAAAATGGCAAGGCATATTATAAAAAAAAATTATATAACCTACAAATATTTCTAACACAAAAATTTAATTAGGCAAGTGAATTCTTGTTATAAAAATTACTGTCAAAAAAAAAAACACTTGTAATTTATAATTATAGGTTAATATTACCTTTATAAAAGTATTTTGTTGTACTAGGATCCCGTTTTTTTAAAAAAGATTGGAAAAAAGCAATTCCCGGGGGAAGACAAAACACTAGGACCAAATAATGTTGTTTGTTCATTCCCCTTTGTCGAAGAAGAACTACTAAACTTTTATGAATTAAAATGCCTGATGGTTCGGTACACCAAAAAAAAAGGGAAGGCCTACATTAAAAGAAGGTGCAGTGCTAAGTTTTTTTCCCCCAATTTACCTTCTTATTTGTCAAGTAGTCGAATAATACGAAAACCACCATGTTTTAAAAACCCCCAAGTCCATAGAGGAAAAAAAAAAAAAAAAAATAACCCCGCACTACAACCAGAAATTCAAAATTTAATAGAAGAAAAAATTTAAAAAACCAAAATGTGATTGTATTTCAATAAATAAATTATTTTAATAGTGTATTTATTTAAGGGCCCTCCCCAGTTGAAATTTAATAAAAAAAAAAAATTTTTACTTAAAATTCTGTAGGTCTTTTTAGCTAAAGTCATTAAAAATTTTTTTTTTTCTGTGGCAGGAAAAAAGTTAGACATTTCATATCTGTAGACAGGGACTAAAATGTCACTTTTTTAAAAAAATTTTTTTTTTTTCTCTGATATTTATATACACATAAATAAAAGGTAGAAGTTTGAACCCCGTTAGAATAAACACCGATACGTGGGGGTTTTTTATAGGGGTTTGCCAAAAGAGGCCGTGACGTATCGGTGTCATTCTAACAGCGGGGGGAAAATCTAGTGATTTGAATTTAGGATATTTTATATATTTTTTAGTCAGAAAAACTGGGGAATCAGACATTTTTTTACTTTATATTACTCAAAACAACCAGTAAATTCGCAATTTTTAAATAAAATCACTATGAAATATGACATATTTGATTACTCGAAAGGTTTCCTTAGCAACGCAGGCCAACCTGTTTAAGCATTGAATTTTCACATTGATAATTTTCAAATTTAATATATTGTAATTATATGTTTTTTCAATATTAAGTCGCTTTTTTTCCCGTCAAAAAAAAAAATAGTGTATTATACATGGGAAAAATATAAGATTTTTAGCTCTGGGTTTTTTTTTCCCCCTTCCACTTCCCCCAAAACAAACAACCTCGAGCAAAAAAAACCCAAAATTTTTTTTCCCCTTTTAAAAATAAATAACTATTTTAGTTTTTTTTTATTGAGAGTAAATAATGGATCAACTTTTGTTTTTATTTACGGGGCTACTCCTGTTTGCATTAAATAATAAAGCAAATTTATTTAAAAATACTAGCTTAATTAGCTCCAGCATGACATTAAACTTGCTCTATTTTGATTGATACCGAAATGCCGTCGATCATTAATTTTATGTTATCTATATACAAGCATAATATACACTTGTAAATATAAAATAATTAATAATTCATTAAAAATATTATATTTTTTTTAAAAATTACTACCATAAGAAACCGAACATTTTAAGACTCACTTGGACCACGTGCGCCTCCCAGCGGAGGTTTTTTTAAAAAAAACAATTTCAAGGCGGATTTCGTGCCCATTATTTTAACGCTGCGATTTATCTCCTTCTTTGAGCCCTCCGTATTTGTGCCTAATCTCCCATTGTCTGTTATACCTATCCTCTCATAAGTCTTGTTACTTCTACAAGTCTGTATAACCCCGAGACTGGTTGGTTGATATATTCCTGTGGGCTCATTTTCTGTTGCCCAAATAATGCCTGCAACTTCTTCACCAATTGTATGAGCCTATCTTGTGTAGGTGTCCTCTTAGGTTATCGTGCCTTGTTAGCAACCCTACTGTTATGCGGGGTCTTTTCCTACTTTGTCTTATTTTTTTTTTCCTTTTTCTTTTGGATGGGCCCCTTTTTAAGCTTTTTTTCCCCCTCTTACTCTACTAAGGTTTTCCCAGTATTCCTCGTGTTTGTTTTGGGGGCCCCCCCTGGTTTGTCCCCGGGCTGTGGTTTTGGTCACTCCAAGGGGGGGGGTTCCCCCTCCAAAGTATGGTGTGGAAAAAAACCCATCTTGCTAACTCATCCGCTTTTTCCCCTTTTTTTCATTCCCCAATGTCCTGGTAAAACAGGAGGAGGGGTTACCCCTTTTCGGGGTTTTTTTCCAAATTTTTCCTTTTTCCAAAAATTTCCCTTTTTTTTGGCCAAAATTTCCCAAAAAACCAAGGGGGGGGCGTTCCCAAAACCCTTTGGGGGTTTACTAATGCGCCTAGTGACGCCTGGCTCTCTCTTACTATGCAGATCCGCTTGTTTTTGTAAGCCCTCCTGTTAGAAATTTTATTTACTAAACAAATAAAATTGCTACATTTTACCTATCCAACTCCAAACTAAAGGTAATTTAAGGGACATAAAATGGAACAATTTTAGTTTCTTCATACTTAGTCTAGAGGTTACGTTCTACATACAGAGCAAAGTATATTAAAAAAAGGGCATAATATTTTCCTTGCCATTTTTTCCATTAATTTAATTTAAAAAAAAACCCCTACCAAACATCCTTATGTAAAGTAATGGCCAGATCGATATCCAAAAACCTGGGCCTTCTAAAGCACTAAAATTTTGCACCCTTCCTTTGTTATTAATTTGAACTGGTAGTATTTTTTTCACGTTTTTTTTTTATATCCGGGAGATTTCCAACATTTTTTCGGATATAGGAGAAGAGATCCAGTCATACTTTAATGCGTCATCTCAACTAACAACCTCTTTTTTTAGGGAAAAAAAAAAAAAAAAATATATATATATATATATATATATATATATATATATATATATATATATATATATATATATATATATATATATATATATGACGATATAAAAAAACATGAATTTTTGATATTTCTACACGTTTATACGCAATGAATAGCCAATTCGTTCAACAAGATTTCAGTGTGGATTTCAAGAAGACCGTATTCCGCTTTGGTGGCAATATTTTTCAGAATAATTGCAAATAGGGACTACTTGCTTACAGTTTATTTAAAATCACGTTAAATCTTTTCCTTCACCTATTTTAGAAACAAATACTAAATATCTTTTCTCTAAAAAAATAAGTTTTGGCGTAATTACAATTTAAAGTTCATATCTGGTCCTTCAAATTTGGACGACTTGTGACGACACAAGGCCGACGCGTTGTGTCCAGCGTTGTACATTTATTGGGCTGGTTTTTCGTAAATGCTGGTAGACTACTGTTTTTTGATAATATCTTCTTGGTATGATCCAATAATTAATATGGGGATATAAAACTAGACTTTAATCTAATAAACTTACTTGCTTCAGGCGGCTATGCAAAAATTTTTTAGATAATATTTAAGAGTTCTGGCATACGGTAAGCTTATTAAGTTTTAACGAAGAAAAATTAAAATAATAAAATATATGTTATTTTACAAAACAAATGGTGGGTTTGTTGTTTCGCACGTAAAATACGAAATATTTTTTTAGGCCTTAATCGCATAAAACTGATGATCGGTATAATTTTGGAAATAAAAATGGCTCTCAATATTACTTGCCAAAAAGTGTTTAAAAAATTGGGCATTGGACCAAATTTAATCCGGATTTTTAAAGGTTAAAATTAATGGAGGACAAAATATATTAAAAAAAATATTAAATTTAACATTAATGTTTAAAAAGTAGATTTTGTTTCGATGTCAGAGTATTATAATTTCTGTATTTTTTTTTTTTTGTTCAATAAACCTAATATACTATTTTTTGCCTTTATTTCGGAACAGAAATAGAAATAAATCATTAAAACAAAAAGTGGTAAAAATACATAAAGACTAATCTAAATATTATTATTTAGCCAAAAAAAAGCAAAAACATATATTTTTTCTTTATGTCATTGTATGTATGAAAAACTCTCAAATAATAAGAGCTGGAAATGGTCGCTCCAAACTATCGAATCAAAAACAAGACAATAATTTAGTTAATTTAAAACCGTTTTTAACAAATGCAAATAAAGGCCAACGCATTGGATTTGTTTTTACAATTTACTTGGAACCTGATTTTTTTGGGGAAAAAAAAAATATTCACCGATGAAAAAGTTTTCAGTCGGTCAATGGGATACTAAAGGTATACAGGCCTCAAGGAACACGATTTGATGAAAAAAATACCCAAACGAACAAAATAGGGGGAATTTTCGGAAATGTTTGGGGGGGGCTGAGTGCCAAGGGCTTGGTATGTTATTTTATCGATGGAAGGTTGAATCGGAGGAAATAGATCTACTACAGAATATCATGCCCCCCTTTTGTGCTGGATCGATTTCCGGTCAGAAATCTTTCAGAAAAATAAGGCCCTTTTGCTCTAGGCCCGGACAGTCCGGATTTAAATGTTATGGAAAATTTTGGGGCTTATTATTAAAAAAAAAAAATAGGGAAAAAAGAGTTTGGCCCCAAATGTAAAAAACCTAAAGGGAAAAAAAATTTGAGGGGAAAAGTTAGGGAAATGGACTACGCCCGGGTTTTGGCCATTGATGCCTGGAAGGTAAACTCTTCTTAAAAAAGGGGGCAATAAAATAATAAATTTTTTTTAAGGGTATTTAAGTTTGTTTGAATTTATAAATTGTTAATTAATTTATTAATTTGTTGGTTTTTATAGTAATTAAAAAAAAAAAGGAAAAAAAGCGAATTACAAAAATTGACAGAAAAGTCAAAATTGGACAAATTTTTTGCTCAAGATTAAATGGCCCTCACTGTACTGTCATTAAAGTTCAAAGGGTTATTATCTAGCAAATAAAAAATATGTGCCAAAGATCTATTGGTACAGCGCAAATAAGGTATCGTTAAGACGACAAACACTCTCTAATACATATCACAATAGTAAATAAAGCTCTAGTAACAATAATTCTTGAATTACCTCTACCGCGGACAGGGTTCTGCATCATTACCGTGTACCTTTTTGTTGTGGACTTGTTGCGGAACGATCTTATTGTGCATAAGGTCTGGCTCACATTCAATTTTGCTATTTTTTCTTTCTATCTTCGTTGTATTTTATTTATTATTGGTAATACATAAACTTAATGTTAATGTTTAAGACCCAAATTCATCTGATATAATTAATCATCTGTCGAATTTATGTTAAACATAAATTATTGGCTACCAAACCAACCAAAAATTCATTAAATGGGATAGCTCAAAGTTTTTTATGACCTAAAAATGTTTTTCGTGGTGTCAACTGCCAATGAGTAAGGTCGCCAATTTTTTTAAATAGGATAAAGAGTTTCCGTTTATAATTTTTCATAGTTTAAAAATTTATCTAATAGGCTCAATTAAAATTGAGGCATTTTATCCTTAAGTTCGTTTACATTTTGCTGCCTAAACTAATTTTCCCTATTTATTTTTTTAATTAATAAACCCCAAACATTTTCCATAACATTTAAATCCGGACTACGTGCGGGCCACGGTAAAACCCTGATACGCTGCTCTTCCATCCATTCATCAACGGCCGTATGAACGGGACACTTATCTTGCTGAAAGATAAAATTTCTGTCCGGAAATCGATCCAGTACAGAAGGAAGCATGATATTCTGTAGTAGATCTAGGTATACCTCCGCATTGATCCTTTCTTCGATAAAATAACATACACCAAGTCCTTGTGCACTCAGCCATCCCCAAACATTTACCGAATATCGCCCACTACTTCTGTCCTTCTGGATATATTTTTCATCAAATCGTGTTCCTTAAGGCCTGTATACCTTAAGTATCTCATCGTAGCGCGACTTAAACACTTTTTCATCGTTGAATATTATATTTTCCCAAAAAATCGGAGGTTCCAAGTAAAATTGTAGAGTAAATCCAATGCGTTGTTCTTTATTTGCATTTGTTAAAAACGGTTTTAAGGCTGCCGGGCGGCAGCGCAATTCGGATATTTGCCTTATTCTTTGCCATGCTGTTCTAACCGATGCTGGTAAATTGCTTTCCGTTTTTGCTGTAACTACAGATTTAAATGGTTGGTTTCTCAAAACATTAACTAAATTATTGTCTTGTTCTTGATTCGATAGTTTGGGGCGACCACTTCCAGCTCTTCTCTCAAAGGAGTGTGTTTCCTGTCATTTTTTCTTAACAAAATAAATAGTACTCTTTGGGATGTTAAGCTCTTCCGCCACATCCCTTTCTGGCCAACTCTTTGCTCAATATAATGAATAATTAATTCTTTTTGATTCAAAGTTAAGTCTGGAATTTAAAAAATATTTTTAGACACTGACAACGGACACCTGTTTCTCTATTAGGTTTTTCAACAGGTATTTATATTTGTAAAAGGTGGCATAAGCCTATTTTATGAAAAGGAAAAACAATTGCCCAAGATTTAATGGCCGTTACTGTACAAAAAGTATTAAACAGTGTAAACTAGTTCTAAATAACAAACAGACCTGTAATCATACAAAGGTAAACTTTTTTTCGACATTGAGGCTTCTTAATAGGCAAAACTCTAAAATCCTGGTAGATACGGCTACTAATATTGGTTGCTTTAAAATTATGAAGCCTCCAAATTAATGGATAGCTCCGGGGCCAACCAAGACGGCCAACAAAGCTTGCAGTTTGAGTGAAAACACTGCTTTTCCTTTTTAAAATAATGTTTTCAGTCTTTGGTGCACGTCACTTACTTGGAAAAGGCAAACCTGCTCATTTGAATTTTACAAATATGAGTGTAAAGGGATAAATGACGCAGTGGATTATTCCATCTGGATACGTCAAAAAATTCATCAAATTAGCTCCTTTGATATGTTTTCTATGTCAACAAATAAACAAAGTTAAAAATCCGCAACTGTATTAAAAATTTCTATAAAATAAGTAATTCACATCATTATCGATGTATAACGGACAAGTGACACAGATTCAATTACATCCACTTTTCCATTTAAGGTCATATTTGTTCATTAGTCGGTCGTTACAAAAACAGACTTACAATTAATTATAGATTTTTTTTAACATCATAATGAATCAATAAATATTGTACAATAATTATTTAACAACCGAGTATTGTTCGATATTAATAGAAACCGAGTATAAATTATGTAATTATTGTATTGAAACGAACCAGGCTAATAATGGAACAATAAGAGTTAAATCTGATGTTTATTCGTAATGATTTATACCTTTTCAAATTATTGTGTTAGTCTTGTAAACCAATTGGTGGTTATTCAGTTACATACGAATGAATAATGACAAAAACGTGGGAGAATCTTGGAGAAGCTTACAGTTTGATCAATGGATCTTGGCCGTTACGTCATTAATTATTTTCGTGGCCGTCTAGAACTTTTGTCATAGGTCAGGATTTTTTTAGTTTTTCCTACTATTTATCTATCTAAAGAAAAATCGCCGAAATGCATGTACGCGCATTACTTTAGAAAGACTTTACCCAATTTCGATAATTATTTTTTTGTTGTGATAGTTATTGTCAGGAGAAAGTTCTTATTAAAGAAAAAATAGGAAAAGCTGTGCGTAAAATTAGAAAATTTAAGAAAACCTAACGACCATGCAAGTGAGGCAGTATTTTTACTGTAGCCTCCTCTATGTGAAAGAGGAAAAAGATAATCTTTAAGAGAATGTGTGTCATCTAACAATGTGTGGACAAACTATTTGCTAAATATATATATATATATATATATATATATATATATATATATATATATATATATATAAAAATATAAATATATATATATATATATATATATATATATATATATATATATATATATATATATATATATATATATATATATATATATATATATATATAATATATATTAAAGGGTCCTGCACTACCTCCCGTCTTATGTAGCTCATTTATTATTCACTGTAAAATTTTCATACCCTCCGGACGTTACCTCCAACACACAGTGCATTTAGAAAAATAATTTTGGTTATACAGGGTGTCACAAAAAAGTGGGACGTCACGATGGTGATTTTTTAAATGGAATGCTCTTTTTTTTTGTATATTTAGGTACTAGGTGGTCATTTATATTCCTCTAAAATTTTGTCAACATCTTTTGTAATTTCAGAAAAAAAAAAAAAATAAAAAACTGGTTTTGCACCATTATTTAAAAATGAATAAAAACACAAGGGCGGTTAAGAGAACTCAAAAGGAATTATTTCAGTAACGAATACAGTCGCTTGTCATGTATGGTTAATTAATGTACAGGATTCAAAATTTTAAAAGTTTTTAAACTCTTCTTTAAAAAGATTTTATTTTTTATTTTAAAAGAGCCCTGTATATTTAACATTAGATGCAGAATTAAAAAACAACATTTTTCTAATTTTTTACCTTATCGAAATCCTTAACACTTTAAAAAGTTATTCGTTGAAAACATTTTGGCATCTATTTCGGTAGTAATATCACTGGCTAAAAATGGTGGTGGGTGCGAAAATAATTTATTGACATAGAGTTTCCTAATAACGTTAATTATTACCTAGAAAATTGGTTATACAAAATGTTAAAAATTAAAAATTACGTTTTATTTAACATTTAAAGGTTTTTCTTTTAAATTAATTTAATTAAATTAATAACTAATAATAATTTACTCGAATTTTATAATATGTCAAAATGAGATCCTGTAAGTTAAAAACTTCAATGAAAATAAATTGTTTTTTTATAGCACCTTTATTTTTATTCATGGTATTACTATTAAAAATAGATGCCAAAATGAGTTTTAACGAATAACTTTTAATGTGTTTAGAAATTTCGATAGGGTTATAATAAGAAAATTTTTTTTTTTAATTCTTCATCTAACGACCTAAAATCTACAGGGGTTTACATTTAAAATAAGAAAAATAAAGTGCTTTCAAATTTGAAAAGTTTGACACTAAATTTGAGACACCCTGTACAGTTCGAATTAACCAAACATGACCTAAGCGACTGATATTACGTTACTTAATAAGTTTGTTGTTTAATTCCATTAATACAAGCACTATTGGAATTTTTATTCATGTTTAAATTCAATGGTGCAAAACAGTTTTTTTTTATATTATATTTTTTTTCTCCGAAATTACTGAAGCGATGTTAGAATAACACATAAATTAATTATACCAATTTGAATTAAATATTCATAGTTAAGACAGGACAACGTCTGTCAGGTCATCTAGTATTAAATATTTTTAAGATATGAAAAATTCAGTAACACTGTAACTAGTACCTCATGCAATCTGAGGCCCGCGCACTTAAGAAATCCTACTAAGCATTAGAAAAATTAAAATTAACCTTTTTTGTGACATGGACAAAATGAGCTGATTATTATGTAAAACCTGTCAAAAATGTTTAAAAAAGCCTTAGATTTTTTTCCTTCACCTATAGTTTTTTGGCTGTATAACTTTGTTTGCTACTAAAACAAAACAATAGATGTATTTTATAATTAATCTAAATGTACCTCAAAATGTGGTTTTCGATGTTTTACAGACATTTCGTTTCTAAAGTAGTTTTTAATGTCCAGCAATAATCAGCAAGCAAAGTGACATTCCATTTGCCATCGTTTCTCGATGGCAGAAATGTCTTGAAAAAACCCTTCCCCATGTTCGTCACTTACAGCCCCCAAATTTTCGGGAAGGAATCGAAATGAGAGTACAGATAAAGACATGTTACATCCTATTTTTTTTAAAAGCATTAGGTACTTCATTTACAATATCTTTGTAATTCCCAGCATTTACATTTCCAAGAAAATTTGTAACAACCAATCTAAAGGCACTTCAAGCTTGTTATCCAGTTTCATTTAGCATAATATATATATATATATATATATATATATATATATATATATATATATATATATATATATATATATATATATATATATATATATATATATATATATATATATATATATATATATTATAAACGCACTTTTAACTATTTGGTTTTAGTCCGAAAAATAAACTTTTACAGAATTGAGTCCGGTAAAAAAAGTTAATAAAAGGTAATAATAATTCAAAAGCTGCAAGCCTTACAAGGTCATAAAGATAAGCCATAATTACGTCTTCGTTTACAAAATCTACTTTATTCTCACATTTTGATTAAGGAAAGGAAAAAAATTCTTTCTCGTACCGTTCTGCCGATTTTTTTGGTACTAGCTGCCCTGTAGCCTCATTAGATTTTTGCAAAATTGCATCAGGAATCAGATTACCACAATCTTCCTCCATTTTGTCAATTTTACCAAAAATGATTGTAAAATAACACTAATTTTTAACTGACTTTTACCCCTTACCTTGACATAAATAAAAACAGGATAATTGCGTTGCCTGGATATCGACTTCCAGAGGTATACCTTAAAAAAATCCTAAAAATTCGATTTATTCATTATAATTTGTAAAGTATTGCATTTAGGTGAAAAGACTATATAAACTAAATTAAAGGTTCCGTAAAAATACATAATTTATGTCATATAAAATTTCTTGTAGCTTTTACAGTTTTGAGATATTGTATAAAATTTTCTTTGGCCTAAATTTTAGGTAAGAACAAGATATCGAGATATGGTTTTCGCAAGCCTGTTTAAGCATCATATAGCTATTTTTTTATAAAAA
Source organism: Listronotus oregonensis (assembly GCA_019359885.1). Lineage (NCBI taxonomy): Eukaryota > Metazoa > Arthropoda > Insecta > Coleoptera > Curculionidae > Listronotus > Listronotus oregonensis. The sequence continues at coordinate 21,569 of JAHBCN010004986.1, read as the reverse complement.
AAATCATACCAATGCATTTAATTTTTTTGAGGAAATTAACCATTTACGTCGGAATTTCGAAAAAAGCCCCCCAGCGGCGACATGTGAACCTAACAAAATCTCAAATAATATATCATTTATAGCCCAAGAATAGCTCTTTTTAACTAGCCCAAGCTTGTTAAAATCGGCTTAGCCGTTTTAAATATATAGGGTGTTTTTTACGGAAACCTTTAAATACCCCCCCCCCACTTTATTTTTAGAGATACAGCAAAAATTGTCAAACGAAAAAGGTTTAAATTATCCTCGACTTTAAAAATCGGGTATTGTTTTGTTAGGTTAATTTAGCAAAATTCACAGAAACTTCACTTTTTTAGATTCAAGATTGCAGTTACGCCCCCTACTGGCCATTTCAGAAACTTAAAAATAATTTCCAGCTATTTTTCTTGACCACCTTTACCAAAAATATTTTTCCCCCAACGCTGTGCGATAAACGCATTTTCTGGGATAATCATGCTGTAAAAGTTCATTTTCTGGACTTATAACGTAAATATATATTATCTTTCATAATTCCCCTTATTTGTGGACCCAAAAATATGCCCTTTTTAATTTTTGCTTCGTTAGGTCTGGGAAATTTTGTTTTAAGTAAAGAAAAGAACCCTGTTCCATCCCGATCCATTGCTTTAACAACATTTTTTATAAATCTCAATTTAATATGCAAAGGTGGAAGTTAAAATATTTTAAAAATAATAATTTATATAAATAGGTACTCTAGTTGTCTTTCTATTTAGTTTTATGAAGTATAACGTATCTCCATTTGCAATTATTGTAAATTAAAGCCGATCAAAACCACATTTAATGCGTATATATCTTGTCTCGAATAATTGCTTTTACTTATATTAACGATATTACTTATAAAACGACAAGAAAACATCAAAATTAATGGTGAGGATATTTAAAACATGACACTCATGAACTCCATTAGGTATATAGACCTATTTAATATGTAAAGTAGGAATATTAAAAATATTAACTAGGTGTAAATCTTTTCTTAAATATATAGATATTTAAGTTGCAATTGCTTGTAAGGAAAATTGTTGGCGATGATATCATGTGGCAAAAAAATGTGTATAAGTGGTATAAGGACTTCAAGGAGGGCCGAGAACATGTTGCTGATTTGGAACGCTCTAGACGACCACCATCATCCATTGACGAGCAAAAGAGAAAGTAAAGAATTTAGTACCTAAAAATCGACGATTATCTATTAGAGACCTTGTGGATATGGTAAATATATCATATGTATCGATTTAAGCGATTTTGAAGGACCATTTGGGTCTCAAGACGTGAAATCACGTATGGTGCCAAAATGTATCAATAATTTCAAGGAAAAGGAACGACGCAGAGAAGTCTGTACAGAAATGCTTGCCAACTATCGGGACATTCTAAAACGCATTATTACTGGTGGTGAGACTTGGATCTATGCATACTACCCGGAAACAACCGAGAATCAAGTGAATACCGTGCAAAAGACGAACAACGTCCACGAAAATAAATGCAAAGTCGTTCAAAAATCAACGTCTTGTGCTGATTAATTGGCAAAGTGGGTGTATACAACGCTGACAAATTAAGAGAGAGAGAGAGAGAGAGAGAGAGAGAGGTAGAGAGGTTATACACCTATTATTGCTTCTCTCTCGCACGCTTGTTTCCAAGGCTGCCTCTAGTAGGTATATGCACAAAAAGTAACCCTCAAGAAAGTGGCAAGCATGCAAAGACAATACATCTAAAAACACCTAATATTTCCGAAACAGTTAAAAATAGGTATAGGACATTGTACATGAAATATATGTAGAATGTTCTGAAGAATCCAAAAATTGACTAATATACAGGACGTTGCATTTAAATTAGAAAAGTTTTACTCACTATTACATGACACACCCTGTATAAAAGTACTTACCGAAAAAATGCACCCCAACCAAAATACCGATACACGTGTCAAGTGTTTTTTTGGGGTACGCCTCCGTTTATTTATTATTGAATTTATTCCATTAGCTGATACACACTGTATATATATATATATATATATATATATATATGTATATATATATATATATATATATATATATATATATATATATATATATACATATATATATATATATATATATATATATTTTTTGTGCGAAATTCGGTCAAAATGCTTGGAAAAGTTGCCTTCTAATAATTTTATTATTACCCCTTCTTTTGGAAGTTATAGCTCAACAGCTTCGGATTGAGACGTGAAAGCTCAGGTTTTCATAAAAATTGTTTAGTGGAAATTTAATAAAATCAAAACCGTTTCGCAGGTAGTTATGCGTGCTTCTACTGTATTAGGTAATAACCCAGGCAACCTACTTAACCAAACTGAGTCGATTGAAGATAGTTTCTGACGATTGAATACCGACCCTAATTAAAATAACTAATTGGACGAATCGCGCATAAATACCTAAATGAATTTTGCGGTAATTAGTCTTCTGTATAACGTTTTATGGAAATTGCGCAGTCTTGAACTTGACTTGGCTTGACACTGTACAAGTGAACATGATCTATAATCGCGGATCTATACCGCGTTTTATGTAAGAAAGTCACTCGTTTTGGAATAGGTTGGCTTAGATTCAGTAAGACGGTGTATTAAATAATAAACACGAAAGTTAAAATTTTTTAACATAATTGTACATCAATCAATTTTTTTTTTCAATCACGAACTTATCTAAAGATTCCGTACCATTCCGATCTATTCACGTTGTTTCAATCCGCGAAAGTGTGCGGATTCTACTTAGTTAGTATGCTTTTTAAAATGTTTGTTCCCTTCCGTTCCGCAACAATGTGCGGAACCTTCTGCTTTGCCGCATGGTGCCTGTTGTGCACAAAATCCTTCACCGTCGCATTGTCTTGTAATCCTTGTCCTTCAAGTACTTTTTAAAGAAACCGAAAAGGATTAAAATCGCAGGGCAATAAGTCAGGGTTATAGGGAAGATGATCTAGTGAAGTCCATCTTATTACCTATTATTAGGCGTAAATTAGAGTTGCAGTACGTTGCCAAACGTACTGCATATGTGCGCTATGTAGGTATATTTAACATCTTAATTTGACAGTAGAGTTCGACCGCTGTTAGAATGACATAAGGTTTGCCATAAGAGACCGTGACGTATCGGTGTCATTCTAACAGCGTTCGGAGTCTACTGAGATTGGTTGTTTTGGAATTTCTTGACAAGATGGCGCTAGTTGCTTCTAATGTTCAGGTTTGTTAGAACAGACTGGTTTTTAAGGTAACTGCTTCGCTTTTAAGGGGGTCTAAGGCCTACACTTGGTGTGATCATCCCCAACAAAGGTGAAACACATGTAATCGAATAGGCTGGACCCAGGGTTATCCATTTATTTGGAGGCCTCGTAATTTTAAAGCAACCAAGCTTAGTAGCCATACCTACCAGGATCTTTAATTTTCGTCGGTCCTAAGATTGGTTGTTTTGATATTTTTTGACGAGATGGCGTTAATTGCTTCTAATATTCAGCTTTATTAAAACAGAGTTGTTCTTAAGGTGACTGCTACGCTGTAAAGGGTGTCTACGGCCTACATTTGGTGCGATCATCCCCAACAAGGGTAATCGAATTGGCTGGACCCAGGGTTATCCATTTATTTGAAGGCTTCGTAATTCAAAAGCCACCAAGCTTTTTCTTTTCTTTCATTAAAGAACCTCTATGCCCAAAGAAAGTCTACCTTTTTGTTATTATACAGGGTGATTTATGAAGAAATGTCAATAGTTTAGGTACGTAGTCAGGGTCCAAAAATAAACATAAAAACCTACACAAATGAGGATATCTATGACAAAAATATATAATAACATTAAAAAAAAATCTTTAAAAATAATTATTACCTGGTAAAAATAACCTAAATTACCTTTTCGATACGAGCAATGATAAATAAATAATAAAAAACAAAATATTTCAAATTTATTTATCTATCAAAGTCAAATTTTAGTTTACAGAATGTCTTTATTTCTTTCATGATTTTTTAAATTTTTCTAGGTGTTTTTATTCTTAATAACGTAAGTTAAACTTTTATAAATTTTATAGCATACACAGATAATTTTTAAAAATATTTTAGAACATAAGAAAAATAATCCAATAGATTCGAAAACTCGGTAAATTAATATATATATATATATATATATATATATATATATATATATATATATATATATATATATATATATATATATATATATATATATATATATATATATATATATATATATATATATATATATATATATATATATATATATATATATATATATATATAATAAAGAAATTTGGAATATTTTCATTGCGCTCTAGATGCAACAGACTATGTGCGAATTTCCGCATTAAAATATTAATATGTAATAGTCCGCGAATCGGGGTCATTTGGACACTCCACTAATAAAGGACTCGTCCGTAGATTTATGGAACAGGTGAATCGTGTAGATCGTGCGTTACGTGCATACGAAAACAGGCGCACGTTAAAAAATAACGGTAAACGGTAAATAAATCAGTGTGTATATGGCGAAGAAAGGTGAAATGAGGATGTTATTTGATTGATTCGTCGAGGGTTCGAGTCGACAATACGTGTTACTTGATTTACAAGCAAACTAAGATGGTTCACTTGGTTTTATCAAAGATTACAAAAAAACGCCAAAAACCGTTTTAACACTCAGATAAAAGATAAAGTCCTCTCTTGCTTGAACAGCAGTAAATCCTTCTAGTCTTTTGCTAAAAACATTATTCAAAACTCTTGCACAAATTCTTTTTTACTCCTAATCTTTGAAGATGAAATTGTTTCTACCTCTAAAGGAAAAGCCGAAGTATTTGCCCAAAAATTTGCTGCCAGTTCGACCCTCGATCCACCCGTTAATCTTCCTCTTTCAACAGTTGCCTCTGTTCCTCATAAAATGTCCGATATCATTTTTAAAGTCAAACAGATTAAGCGTATCCTTTCTTCTTTTAATACCAAAACATCGTCCTACTTCTCTTTCAAGTCTCTTACGACTCGGGCATTTTTCCGGAGGGCTGGAACAATGCATGTGTGCAGCAAGAAAGGATGCAAAAACTCTTCCATCTAACTATAGACCTATGTCTCTTCTTTATGTTGTTTGTAAAAATGTGGAAAAATTCATTAATTCCCAAATCTAGAAGTATTTAAAAAAACACAAAATTTTATGACAGATAGTATATGGATTCCGTCACAGAAGATCCACAGCTGATCTTCTTTCTTTTGTCTTACACAACTGAAACACAGAGATTTTTAAGTACATGCAATTTATCAATAATGAAAAAAATCATAGGTAGAAACAAAAGAAATACTTTCTGGAACTGAAAAATACAACTTTAAATAAAAAACTAATTTTGATTGGAGTTTGTCATTTGTTCTACAGCAAATTTGGAACAAAAAAAATAGATAGATTAAAAGTTATTTTAATTGTATTAGTACAGCAGCCGATAAATGTACTCGCCTTTAACTTTGATACAACTTACGACCGGTATGTTATAACTTTGATTTTTTCCATACAATTTTGGAAAGTGTATCTATCATGTTTCTATCAAAAGTTATCTTTTAAAGTGAAAGATGAAGAAATGTTAAAAAACTTTCTTAATTTTCTTATTTCTGATTTAAAAAAATAAATAAATTTTAGTGGCGTAATAGACATTTACGTCATAAGTCCGGAAAATTACCTTTTACAGTATAAGTGAGATGGAATTTCGAAACGAATACTGTAAAGGTTTTTTGGACGAATAATGTACAGTGACGTCCATTAAATCTTGGGCAAAAAATTTGTCAAATTTTGACTTTTCTACCAATTTTTGTATATCGCTTTTTACCTTGTTTTACTTTTAATTACTTTAAATAAAGCAAAAGGTAAAAGACAATATTTATATATCATAAAAACTAACAAATTAAAAAATTAGTTGACAATTTAATAAATTCAAACAAACTTAAATATTCTTCCAAACAAATTTAATATTTTATTTCGGGTTTTTTCTAACACGTTGCTAGGCATCGTATGAAAACCCGGGAGTAGCCCGGTTTCCCTCGTAACTCATTCGTAAAAAATTTTATCCTAAGTTCTTTTAAATTTTTGGGGCCCCTTAACTCATTTTCCCCTTTTTAATTTTTAACAAAAATTTAAACTTTTTTTCCATAACTTTTTAGTCGGACTACGGCGAAAGTATAACCCTGATACGCTGCTCTTTCATCCATTCATCGACTTGCCACGCTGTATGAACGGGTCCACATCTTGAAAGATAAAATTTCTGCCCGGGAAATCGATCCAGTACAGAAGGAATCATAATATTTTGTGTAGATCTATACCCCACGCATTGAACCTTCCTTCGATAAAATAGTATAAACCGCCCTTGTGCATTAAACCCCCCCAAACATTTCAAAAATCCCCCCTACTTCTGTCTTTGTTTATTTTTCATCAAATCGTGTTCCTTTGGGGCCTGTATCCCTGAAATACCCCAAATTAAGGCACGAATGAAACACTGTTTCATCAAGGGAAATTTTATTTTTTCCCCAAAAATCGGAAAGTTAGTAAAATTGTAGAGTAAATCCAATGCGTTGTTCTTTTTTGCATTTTGTTAAAAAGGGTTTTTGGCTGCAGGGTGGGAGCGCAATTCGGATATTTGCCTTATGCTGGCAATGCTTTCCTTTTTTGATGTAACTACAGATTTAAATGGTTGGTTTTTAATTAACTAATTGTGTCTTGTTCTTGTTTAAAAAATATTTTGGGGGCGATCACTCAGCTCTTCCCCAAATTTTTTCCTGCCATTTTTTTTAACAAAATGAATAGTACCCCTGGGATGTTAAGCTCTTCCAACATCCCTTTTATCTTTGTTCAATTTTGAATATTTTAATATATATAATGAATTTGAATGATTAAATATATATAATGAATATTTTTTGATCAAAAGTTAAGTTTGGCATTTTAAAAATATTTTTAGAAACTGACAACAACCCTGTTTTTTTATTGGGTTTTTTCAACAGGTATTTATATTAAATGAAGGTGGCATAGCCTATTTTAGAAAGGGAAAAAGAATTAAGTTTTAAATACCGATACTATTACATACTTCATTTCATTCTGTAGGTATTGTTAAAATTTATGTTTGAAATAATAACGTTTTTTTAAACTTTTCCCTTATATACAAAAAAATTTAATTGCTGCTTTAAACGGTTTTTAGGTTTTTCGTTTGGGTGGTAATCAGTATTGCCTAAAATTTAAATTTGACGAAAAATTTAAATATATCCATAAACACAACTGTCCTCTTATCAATTAAAATTCAAGTGAAAATAAAAACATTTATTCTTTTTTCCTTTTTCCCCCGGTTTAAAATTATGGATTTAATCATTTTGGAAAATTAACAAATGGAGGATAATTAAATTGATTCCCATAAATTTTCAAAAATCTAATATACAGGGCAGCAAGTACCCAAAGGCAGTCCAGAATTTTTTAAGTATAAAATGGTTTTTCAGTACTAAAAATAAACCTTATAATAGGTATTTTATTAAAATCTGGCCAAGATAAAACCACACTGACAATTTTTGAAAACCACAAAGGTATTACTGCGATTCGTTAAAGCACAGACGAGTCCATTTAAAACAGATAATATGCGGAAACAACAATTCAAAACAACAAATTTATAATCGTTGCCTCATGCGAGGGTCGGGTTCTTCCGTAGCCGCCATGGGTGTCAATAAAAATGAAGCAACCCATTATTCCGTGCAATGGGCTCGAATTACCGGCAATTTAAATATCCACCGCGCAAAATGGAAAGTTGAATATGTAAAGCGAAATTGACCACTTGTTCACGTGAAGGCGTGAATCTATTTTCGTAACACGCCCTTCTGAAAACGAAACGTCCACTTTTGATGTTAATTCAGTGCACGATGTGGTTCAGGGCAGGAACAGCCCGATTAGCTCTAAATTGATCTAAATAACTGGTGAGTAGCGATACGAATATACTATTAGTGTTATGACTTACGGTAGTTTATTTAAAAAAAATGTTTATTTTACTATATACAAATAAAACGTTTTTTTTTTAATATTTAATTGTCTTTCATTAATTTTTCCGGTATAAGTCCGGAAAATGAACTTTAACAGTATGAGTGAGATGTTTACGGACGAAGCGACGAAGGAGAAAGACTAAAAAAAACGAATACTGCAATACTTAAAAAACCCGGGCGAATATTTAAAAAAATTTTATATTATATTGTACTGTCGAAATAATAAAAAATAATTAATTGTTTACTTTGGAAACGGATTTTAAGATTTTTGTCTACTGCTGGAAACATTGTCAGTACTAACATAACATTTAAATTTGACGAAAACATTCCGTTGATATATCCAGGAAGCGTATTGGCCAACGAATTCTTGGATAGAAATAAAGTAAACAAACCTTGTTTAGCATAAACATATTCAGGGGGGCAAGGCGGGATAGTTCGTGTAAACACACTGAATAGCACCTTGATTAAACACACTAAATAACATCACTCCGGAAATAATAACTTTTTCAATGTTTATGGCATTGAACCATAAATCACATTTTTATAAATCGAAGATTCTTTATTTTAAAAAAATATTTTTAAAGCCACAAACCCATTTTTCTTTATTATCTGAAGTGACAGAAAAGATATGTCATTCACTTTAGATGCTCAATTCGATTGCTGTTGATCAAGTCAGTTTACAAAACGTGTTATTGAATAATACAACCTACTAGAAAGAGATAAAATGACATAGAAGTGCCCAGCTGACCAAATAAACCATGTGGCCAGTGTAATCGAATCTTGGAATGACAGTTCCAATAAATGTTTATATTTAAATCGATGTTGCCTATATTAACACAAAAACCAATATTTTTAAATAATTTTATTACATTATCAAGATAATTTCCCGATTTTGATTTTGAGATCTGCATGATTTGTTGCGTTTTCCAAAACAAAACAAACAGATCACTATACCAAACACCCTGCCTACAAACTGGCGTTGCGTTAATTCTAGTCCTTGAGTTCGTTGGTATTGGCATTCTATACTATTATTCAGAGCACTAGTGCTCTGAATCACAGATTCAGAGCATAACTATATAAATCATTTTTTATTTCTTTCAGTCGCTAGCATATTGCAATAGCTAATGTAGAAGTCTTTTTAAATAAATAATAAATAAATCATCTAGCAAATTCTTCCCTACTATTCATCTAAGTTAAAAATTTTACATTTAACAGTTGATAATGATAAAAATGTGCGTAGTAAAACTTGCCATGGCACTTAAGATTTCTTAGTTTTTAACTTTTAAAATTTTAGAATTTGAGCAATAACTACTTTCAGTAATCAGGAATATGCTTAGATCAAATATCGAAACCAAAACATCGATACTCAAAAAGATCGATGCGTATCCCAACACTATTGGGGCTTGGTTACGAGCTAAAAAAAACCTTGGTTATGTTTTTGTTTTTCTCGGGTAAAGACGGTGGGTAACGACTAAAAAGTGTTATTAAATTACATAAGTGAAAACGCATAAATAATAATAATATAGCGAATTATAAAGAGATTTTAGTGGAAATGTGCAGTGATCAAAATTCTTCAATAATAGAATATCTAGAGCTAATAGATGATGGTTTCAAAGCAAATTAGATTAAAAGAGAATGATGAAGAGGACAACAGTGCTTGGTGTGACAGGTGGTTAGCTCATTTTAGTGATAAAACGAGCACTGACTGGATTGTGCGTTATACATATCCATCGGCTAAAAGGTACGGGAAGATATTTAACTTTTTGAAGAAAATAGTAAACAGAAATACAATAAAAAAATTTCGATACTGCATTATGTTACCAAAATCAAGAAACTAACGAAACTCAACACGTTTTATCCAAACCCGTTCCAGCTTCAGAAATTTACCACTCTAAAGCTACTGAAAAACACAGTTCTGCAGTAGAAAACTTAAAAGGCAATTTTAATAGGTTGATAGAAATGACATCACAAAATAACACCGTACAATTTACAAACTGTTTTATTAAGTCAAATGCTGAATTAAGCAAAATTAAAAATCCAGCCCAGTTAGTCAATGGATTTTGCAATTCAAGAAAATGGCGCAGTAAGCAAATAGGAGTACAACCTACATCTATCAGTAGAAGATGAGTCCGAAGTGGCCTACCATTTGTGAAGAAACGTGTTTAATCAGGAAGACCTTTTAATATAGAACTAAAGAAAAGTTTGAAACGAAAACATAACTTGGTAAATAATATTTGAAAAAATCAACCAAATGACCATTAATAATTCAACAATGTTTTATTTATTACATTTTCATTTGACCCTTTCATGTTTATATTCAATAACCATTTTTTGACATTGTACTATTGTTACAAAAGAAACCTTTTAGTCTCTCAATCGCGATGTAGATAGTAAGAACCTTTACCTATTTTCAAGCCCTTTCTAAACAGTTACGATTTATAAAAACACGAAGCCATAGTATACTGCAATTCAGAGCTCTAGTGCTCTGAATAATAATATCAAAGATAATACTACAACGGATAGATGGTTCATTTAAATGGGGCGTTCTGAATCAGTTCGGAGATATCAATGCTTCCGTAAATGCGAATAAAATTAAGTCGGTAACCCCTGCCCAAGCGAAACGAGGTACGAAACCATGTGCGAAGTTGCCAATGTCTGTCGATTGTACCTTATTCGGAATACGAAGTAGCGAAAGCGAGTGGCTAAACGGGTTGTGTATTTTCTAGTCGCGTTTCATCACGCCAATAGTAAAGACTGTTTAACTTTCGTTCAAGGATTGAAATGCCTAGCGCGAAAATCTCTCGATGGACATCGGCTCGCGTTAGCCAAAGTCCATTAGGGGTATCAAAAATATAGCATTGAATGGTTTATCTTATCCGTAGTAGTATTATCTTTGATAGTATAAAATGCCAATATGCATCCAGAAAACGCAACTGTCCTGTTTTTATTTATGCCACGGTAAAATTTAGAGTCAGTTGAAAATTAGTGATATTGTACAATCATTTTTGGTAAAATAAACGTAATGGAGGAAGATGGTGGAAATCTGATTCCTGATGAAATTTTGCAAAAATGTAATGAGGCTAAAAATCCTAAAAAAAGTTTTACAAGACTTTTTCAGTATTTTTTTGTAAAGTTTTTTTTCCAGACTAAAACCAAGTATCTAAAAGTGCGTTTTACAGTACAGTATGAAATAAAAAATTAACTAAACATTTTGAAATAATAATTTTATATTTTAGAGGGTGTTCGAAAAATGCAAGGGCAAATTTCAGGAAGTGATTTCTCATTGAAAAATAAAAAAAAAGTTTTTATAAATATGACTCCGAAAATGCATAGTTTCTACGATACAGGGTGTTAAACTTAAAAAAAAATATGTTTTTGTGTAATTATCTTAAATAGCCCAGTAATTGGTAAACTTTCCGTCTTTAAAATTACCGAGCGACGCTAAAAATGATTAGGGTTATTAAAAAAAAGTGGTACATATACGAGGGTCAGTCCGGTCCTGATCAAATCATATTTTCCCTGCAGAAATGACGGAGTACTTGCTCTGATTATCATAAAATTATGGGTTTATGCCGTTGAAAATGGGAAATTCATTGACTTTCAGACACGACACATCAGGTAAACATCTCTATTTTCGTTTGAAGGGTTAAATTATAACATTATTCCTCCAGGGCAGCAAATGCACGATAATTAAATAAATTCATGATTAAACGAACCTGTCAATAAGTGAAGTCTTGGGACTCTATTACCTCCTGTTAAAATATCATAATCAACGAACAAATTAAATTATGCAAGGCATGCAAAAGAGCGATAATATAAGAGATATTTCGAAAATAATTAAGGGTGCATTTACACTACACCTTAGGGGTCGGGCGAAAGGACGCGGAGACGGTGGGCGGAGACTAACAAACTCCCACTACCACAATTTTCGTATGGGCGCATTAAAGATATTATATTTTATTTTGGTTCTTCCAAATTTGGTGTATCGCGATGTTGTTTCCGATTGCAAGCCTACAGGAGATAACGTTTTTCGGTAACTATTTTTCACTTAAATGACATAAATTATACACCACTTTAAAGGTAAGGAAATAATCTATGTCCCTCCTGTAACGAATTTTTAAAATATGAGTCGAGTTAAGAGAAAATAGTATCTAAACATAACCGATTTTAGGGTGACTTTCACTCAAGAAAATATTAAAAACTAAATCCAAATTTAAAAAACTATTACAGCAGAAGCCTAGATTTAAATGTTGGCTTTCATATAGTTTTTAAAAATTATCGATTACTTATACCGTTTTTGAGAAAAACATTATGCCCCGAACCTCAAATTGGATCCAATTTTCGCGGCGCGAATGGACTCTTAACACAATTTTAAGAAATATTAAGTTGTGAGTTACACGTCCAAATATGCTTACTAAAATTTTGTACAATCAAATTTTAAACATGTTCTACATTTTTACAAACCGATGCAGAACAATTTTCCGCGTCGATCTCCAACCCAGAGATACATTACAATCATCAATTGTACGCGCAAATATTTCCAGTAATAATTTAAGCTCTTATTTTTCCCAAAATTCACCAAAATTCTTACATTAGAGAAAAAAAATATTTCCTTTTTTTTTCTCTAATGTCTTTAATCTATTCGATTCATTAGCAATAAACTCTGAAATTACACAACTTCAAGGTAACAAAAACGAAATCCCATTGCTCTTTCCATTCTAAAGGTTATTTGCTTGATAGATAGATTCTATACATCATTTGTGTACGATTGTTTCCGCGTAGATGATTCGGATTGCATGCCCTCTGGTGGTAATCCGACATAAAAGGCATTTTCCATTACGAACTCAGCGCCAAAAGTGATTGTATAACATCTATATACGCGTTCGGGTGAGATTAAAAAAAGATAAGAGATTAATGATCATGAAATTGTTCGCGGAGTCGTTAGTTATAGGTTTTATCATTGTAATGATAAGTGCCAACAAACTGTAGATATGCGAGATAATATATCTTGGGTACAATGGTGCGTATGTCTGTTGGTATAATCATTGTGTCGTCTGATGAATGTATGTGTTTTCTTATTATGCAAGAAAACTTTTTCTTTAAAATTTAAAAAAAATTGTGGGTAACTAAATTGGCATACTATTATTATAAATATTATTTTTATGTTTCCTCCTTCTTAGTAGCTTGACCTGGATCATTGGCATCGATCCCCGTAAATATATTTTTTCTAATTTTGACATTTAAAGTGACACTTTTGAAAACTCATTGACGTTGTCAAATATCTTAGTTTTCATAACTAGTTACAAAATAGTTATTTACATTACAAGATGCGAAAGTTTACTTTTTGGTGTGAGGTGGTTTTTAAATGGCCGAGGCGAAGCCGAGGCTATTTAAAACCTCCGAACACTTGAAAGGCCTTTCGCATCGTGTAATGTATTATATTTTTTCTGCTACTGTTCTATGTATCGCATAATTTAATAATCATTAACATCATGTTTTAATAGAAATATCAGATTTTGAAATTTTACCTGTTAAAAATTAATCCATAGCAACACATTTATTGTTGACATTGTCTTCATCAGCACTTGTCAGATTTTGAATTATTGTTAATTTAGTATAAATCCATTCCCATTTTAAAATGTTAAATGAATATGAAAATGGCATCCAAAAGGCAGCTGACCTTGCGTGTGCCTCACTTCTGCCAGACAAATCAAAAGAGGTACCATCAAACATATAAATCGTTTTCTAAATGGCTTGCTACAAAAAATGTGGGGCGGATTGACGAGAATGTGATGTTGGCGTATTTTCAAGAAAAATCCGAGTCTTTATCACCACCAACCCTCTGGTCTGTATATTCCATGCCAAGTTAACAATTTCCGTAAACAAAAATCAAGATATTTCGGAGTTCAAAAAGACTAGTTGCTTTTATTAAAAGGAAAACGATGGTTATGAGGAAAAAAAGTCAAAAATTTTAAAAAGAAGAAATCATAAAGTTTTTACTTAACGCGCCTGATCAAAGTTACTTAGTAATGAAAAGTAATAGCCATTATGGGAGTGGCTGGGGCATGCCGGACAGACGAAATATACAGAATGAAGCTAAGTGATGTAGAAATAAGAAATGACGTGGCTATAGTAAAAATAGTGGAGTCTAAAAATAAAGTTAAAGAAATTTTGTAACCAACGATGAAGGCTCAGTTCCTTATGTCAGATTTCTACAGGAATATATTAAGCTGAGACCAAGGAATGCTCTAGATGAGCGTTTATTGTATCGTTATGAAAGAGGTAAATGTGTTAATCGCACACTATTTCAAATGTACCTAAAGAAATTGCGAAGTTTTTGAAGCTTGAAGACATCAGTAGATGCACTGGCCATTCTTTTAGAAGAACGTCAACTACGTTCCTTGCCAATGCTTCGGGTGTCGATATTTTGGACTTAAAAAGGCATGGAGGTTGGAAGTCTTCTTCTGTTGCGGAGGGATATATTGCAGAATCCTATAGTAATAAGGTGGAAATTTCAAAGAAGATTTTACACGAAATTCCTACCAATATTTCCTCTAATGAAGTAACAGTGAAAAATATGAATATTAACGTAGTTAAAGGTGATAACGATACCCCAACAACAAATTTAAAAACTGTTAATTCAAGTATTATTCCTCCAATTTCTTTTGCTAATTGCTCAAATTGCACAATTACTTTAATGTTAATACCTAACCTAGTTTTTTAAAATATTTTGTCATAAATTAGTTACTTTTTATAAATAAATCCTAATATTTCCCACAAGCATATTTTCTTTTTTTTACTCTTACTTTTTTGTCCAGGCGCTGAAAATATTACTTTTGTAGCTAGCAACGCTTAGCAACCAGGTAACACGAAGGTTCTCTTTCGTTATCATTCGCGTTGCTAGGACCACAAAGTTTTCTTATTTATACAGTAGTAGAAAATGTAATTTTTTTCGCAACTGGTAATGAAAAGTAAGATATTTGACGTCAATAAATTTTGAAAAGTGTCACCTTGAATGTCAAAATTTAAAAAAATTCAAAAGAATCATATCATATTCAAAATTAGAAAAATATTGTGTGAAATGCGTTGGGGAACACAATTTTTCATAACTCAAATCTGCTAGTTACAAAAAAATAGTGCTTTTCCCAACTGATTGCAGAAATAACTATTTTGTTTCAAATATTTACGATATCAATTGTGTAATGGTTGGAATACATACTATAAAATAGGCTACAACAGAGCAGTCTCATCTTAGGCCTAAAACTAGGAGCTGGAAAATAGAAGTAAATCAGAAGGTAAACTCTCTCTATAAGATATCCTCCAATAAATAAACACTTATCAATCTTTATACCAGATAGAAAAGACCAAAACAATGGCCCTCTCCTCAAAATACCCATAACCAACCAAGTGGTTGAAATAGGCATTTATGGAGACAAAACAAACATGTAAATACCGATATCTCTTGGACAACATTCTACATTATACCAAATAGCAATTCCTGCAAACAACATCATGCAATAGAGATCCTTAGAAGGGTAATACAAAAAAAACACACTGTTATCTATTCGAAAAATAAAGCGGTCATAAAGACAATTGTCATAAAAACAACTTCAGGCTGGTTAAGGACTGTATATCTGTCTCAGAGAAAATTGGAAGGTAAAACCCGTTAATTACGGCCATAAAGGCCACCCAGAAAAAACAGAATGAATGTCAACAGATTATTCAAAGATGGCAAGACCACAACTTATCTGCCCGATATCTGGGAGTCGTTTTAAATCATCCATGAAAACTGGATAAACTAAGAATCATGTAGCTAGAAAGATACTATTCCAAGGTAACGGAAACCAAAGAAGTTTAAAGAGATCCGCCGGCACAGCAGTTTAACACAGCATCAAGAAGCCACAATAAATCTGTTAGGGTTTACACAAATCCAATCAAAGATAATCTAATCTAAAGTCCCCTTGGGTAAAATTATCCTTTTTTGCTAGAAAACTATGATAAGACAATGAAGTTGTTTTTTTTTTTAAGAGAAAAAAATAATAATACTTCCAATTCAGTGAGTTAATACTAGTTCCTTTCCTTTTTTTACGCTTTTACTAGCTTGATCCCTTGGTTTTTTCCCCAAAGGCCCAAAAAAATTCAAAAAAGGAGTTTTTTTTGGAAAGATTTTTTTTCTGATCTTTGGGTTATCTATGGGTTTCCCCCCCCAATTTTTGGGGAAATTTTTTAGGGGGAAAGAATAAAAAACAAGTTTAAAAAAAAAGGATTTTTTTGGGAGGGCCATATTGATCAAATTATTTTTAGGGTTGGCAATGGTTTAAAAAATTTTTTAATTTTTTTTTTTCTTGGCATTTTTTAAAAAAACTTTTTTTAAAAAATTTTATTGATATTCAGCAGTGGTATTACAATTTGTTTTAAAAATAAGATTTTCGTTTCATAGAGGGACCCCAAATTTTTTTTAAAAAATCTTAAAGTCATTTTGTCATTCAAAAAAACCTTTCATAAGTTTTTTCAAATTAAATGGTTTTCCCGTGTTTTTTTGGGAAGGGGTTCTTCAAAAAAGGACTGAAAATTTTTTAACTTTTCCCCAAGTTGGTTTCAGTAAAAAACTTCAACCTGCGATTCAAGCAACTTCTGAATGTAAATTGATTCAATCTGTTCGAACCAAGGAAGTTTAAAGGTGTATGGAAGCCCCAAATATTTTTAGAACAAAATTGTCCAGCCGTGCAGCGGGAATCGGGGGGGGGGAATGCGGAGTTTGCCAATGGGGTTAATTGGGGGGGGCCAGACTTCCATAATTTTTTGTTACTATTATAAAGTTAAATCACCATATGTCAAATTTAAACATTCACTGTTTTTTTTCCCAAAAAAATTTTTTGGGTTATTCAACGATATCACTGTAGGATATTTAAAATTATTGTGTAATATTTTTTTTTATATCATCTGATATAATATGGAAAGAATATTTTTCCCCCCCCTTTTATTTAAATGGTTGATTTTTGGGGGAGTTTTGTATTTTTACCAAAAATCTTTGTAAATAAATAAAAACGTTTTTTAAAATAAATTTTAAACTAAGTTGTTAAATAAGTAAAAGTACCTAAATGTAAACCTTATTTCTTTTTATAATCCACAGAAACACACAAACATTGTGGTAATCATCTAAAAGATAGTTAAGATTGCCTTATTTTCCCCCTGCTATTTCCTATGAATATTTTATTTTCTATTTTATAATTGATATAGGTATTTTATTATTTTTACCTAACGTTACGTCTCATAAAAAAAAATTAATTTAAATATAAAAAAACTTACCTAAAAAAAAAAAAAAGCCGAGTATGTTATCCTTATTTAAAAAAAAACCCCTAAAATTTTTCCCGTCATTTTGTTGATAAAAGGTAACAAACAAAAAACCCAAAAAATTTAATAGTCAAATTTTAAAAAAACCCCCCCATTTAAAATAAAAATGTTTTTATCAACCCCAAAAAAATCCTGCAACCACAAAATATAATAATTTTTAAGGGGAAAAAAACCCGAAACTAATACGGCGCAAAGGGCACAAACCAAAACGAAAACGGCGATTGATGGGGACGACGCCAAGGGGTTTGGGGGATGGTACAGCGCGGATATCATACGCCCCGCGTGCCCAAAAAAAAAGGGTTTTCCCCGGGTCTCAAAAAAGTATAATGTTTTTCCTAACCCGAAATTTATTTATCAGTGTGTAAGTGGGCAACACATTAAATTATTTCATTGGAAATTTTTGTTTTTGCAAATTAAAATCTGACAGTTATTTTTAAAATTTGGGTGGACATTTTTTTATCGAATGGGCCATAGCATTGGGCTTCCATACACGTTTAAAACTTTTTTTTGAACCCATCTGTCCTTTTTCCATTTGCAAAATTTTTTATTAGTCCATTTGACGGTATTCGGTTGGGGGCCCACATTGGAACCTTTTTTTTAATTTTTGGGAACCCCCGTACCGATTAGATCCTCGAATAGTGAAAATGCGAATGAAGGAAGCGCGAATAAAGAGCTTTGACTGTATATAAAATATTATACAACACCCTCGGAAATCATCTCAACCAAATCACTGCACCAGCAAAATATGCAAAACTAGATCTTTTACTCTAAATCAGTTAAGAACAACATTTAAATGATAATTAAAATTACCCACAGAGCAAGCTTCACATGAAACATAACCTTTACTGTCTTTTCCTGTAACAAATGCCATTATTTATTAAAAATGTTATGTTAATGCGAGCAACGTAGCGGGCACGGAAGTTTTCACTTCACCCGCAAGTGTTTAGACTTGCAGCAAATTGGGAGGAAAGGTAGTAAATAATTGCGGCGGTTAAGACAGGCATTAAATGAAGCCACTTAACCTGAATCAAGTTGGCTTTAAGTGAAACTATCCGGTTTAAGCATACTTTTAACTGCCTGATAATCTATTAGGGCAAAATATACAAAATTTCTTATAGTCCAGTAAATGAAGGGACAAAGATGTAAATAAATCTGTACAGTTTTCCCTTGAGGCGCAACTCTTAGGTCTTCGGGGATGCTTTCGAGCGAAAAAAAGTTTATCAACAAAAAAGGTGGGGAAAAAAGGGGTAAACCCCCCCTTAAAGGGGGCCAAAAATGGTTTTTTCCCCCAAAAATTTTGCCAAAATATGCGAATTGGAGAATTTTTGTTTTGAAAAAAATGAAGATCGCCTTTTAGCCCAAAAAAGGGGGCCTAAAATTTTTTTTCCAAAAAAACAATATTTTTTGAGATAATGGGACCCAAATGTCCCCTTATTTTAGCTGCCACTCTAACGCAAAAAAGCCGCATTTTAAAATGGTTTCCCCCTTATAAGCGGGCGGACGAATTTTCCCCCCTCGGGCAATAATGTACTTTTTTTAATCATTCAAAGTTCATCGAAATGGGAAAATTGTACCTTTCCCCTTGAAATATAAGTTTGGTCTATTCTGTTTTTTTTAAAATATAAAAAAAATTTTTTTTTTTACAATATTTTAAGAGTATCTCATGAATTTTTGATTTTTTTTAAAAAAAAGGTTTTGGGGTTTAAAAAATTTTTTTTTTTAATGAGCCCCCAAGCAAGTGTTCAATGATCCCAAAAAATTTTCCCTTTTTCCATCTTTTTGCGTTTTGTTTTAAAAAAAATTTTTTTTCCCATCTGCATTTTTTAGCCTTTTTCCCCTTTTTATCCAGTGTGGAATCTTTGGATTTTTCGACGGCCGTTTTTGCAAAAAAAATTAGGGGAAAAAATTTAAGGACCTTTTTTTTAAATTTGGGGTGATTTTATTTTTTTCTAAAAAAAAATTTCCCCCAAATTTTCCCCTTTTTGGGAATATTCGGGGGGAAACCCCTTTTTTTGGGGCTTTGGGGGGGGGCATTTTAAAAGGGGGCCCACATCGGACTCGTGAAAAAACCCAAAAATTTTTTAAATTTCCCCCCCTTTTTTAATTTTAGGCTGTCAGTTCCCCGGACTATTAGATGAATGAAGGTTTTTATATATGTTTGTATGTTTCCATATCTGTTTTTTCACGCATTTTTCCGAAACTCTCAAGAGGGGGGGGGGGTAAAGTTTGAAACATAAGAAAAATATATATTTAATATTTTTGGTAAAATAAAAAAAAACTGAGAAAAAAATTAATTAACTAAATAAAACTATTTTTTTTTTTTAAATTTCCCCTTAAGGAATGGGTAAAAGAAAAAAACATTTTTTCGAGGAAACCAGCGAAGAACTGCCAAAAATTTTCCTAATTTTTTTATATTTTTTAAATTTTTTTAAATTTTTTAATTATTATATAATAATTTTTAAAAATTAATTATATAAAATATATTAAAAAAATAATTTTTTTTAAAAATTTTTTCTTTGGGTGAAAAATTCCCCCCCCCCTTTTTTAAATTTTGGGGTTTTTTTTTAATTTTTTTTTGGTTAAAATTTCTTGAATTTTTTTATAAAAAAACTTCCCTTTTAAAAACTTTTAAAAAACCCCTTTTTTTTTTTTAAAAATACTTAAAAAAATTTAAGGGAAAGAAAAAAAAATTTTTAAATTTTTAAAAAATTTTTTTAAATTTTAAAAAAAATTAAAAAATATTAAAATATATATATATATATATATATATATATATATAAAAAATATATATATATATATATATATATATATATATATATATATATATATATATATATATATATATATATATATATATATATATAATTTTAAAAAATATAAAAAATTTAAAAAATTTTTAAAAAAATTTTTAAAAATTTTTTTTATTTTTTTTTAGAAATTTTAAAAAAAGAAATAAAATTTCGATATAAAAAGGTACACTGAAAAAAGAAATTCACTTAAATGAAATAAAAAGGGAATTAATCCATAGAAATATTTGTTAAGATAAATTTATAAATTTATTTTAAATGGTTGTCATGATTTACTTAAAACAAACAAATATTTGTTTGAATAAATTTACAAATTAAAAATAGTTGTCGTCATTTATTTATAACAAACAAATATTGATTTCGTATTTATATCCCCTTACCAACAAGGAGTTGCAAATGAATATTTGTTTTGTGTAAAGAAGTTATTTATTTAGAGAGAAAATTTAACTCAACACTAACCAGAACTAGAATACAATTTTTTTAAAAAATTTTTTTTTTTTTTTTTAAATTTTAAAAAAAGTTTTTTTTTTTTAAATTTAAAAAAACGAAAAAATAAAAAAAAATTTCAAAAATTTTTTTTAGGTGCTCTGACGAAGTCTCAATTCCCCCCCTTCACCATCTACGCCCAAAAAAAAAGTTTAGGTGTAAAACCCCCCCCAGAGGGCGTGGTGCATCGACAGGGTTTTTAAAAATACAGACTAACGGGATACGTCAAAAGCCACCAAATTTTCGGTTCGCGACAGGAATGTTTTTGAGATGTGCCCGGGAGAAAGTTTTTGCGGGGAAGTTGTAAAACCCTTTTACATATGTTATAGTTTTTAAAAAAACCCTTTTTTTTGGGGGATTTTTTTTTTTAAAAAAAAAATTTTTTAAGGGACATTTTCTAATTTAAAAAACCATTATAGTAAATGCAACAAAAAAAGCACAAAACAAAACTGGTTTACCCTGTCCTCGAATAAGAAATAATTTTTAAGATTTTAAAAAAAATAGTTACCGAAACATCTAACTTTGCAAAAAATTTGGGAATTAAAAGGATAAAAAAATAACACTTTTTCCCCGCCGGCAGGAAAGTGAAATGTCAGGGTCTTGATTATATTTCTGGCACTGGGCCTTTTTTTGGGGGATAAAAAAAAAATTTTTTTATAAAAAATTTTAGTTTTTTTGTTTTTTTTTTTTTTTAATTTAATAAAAAAAAAATATAAAAAAAAATTTAAAAATTTTTTTAAATTTGGCCCCTGAATTTTCCCAAAAATTTTTTTTTTTTTTTTTAAATTTTATATATATATATATATATATATATATATATATATATATATATATATATATATATATATATATATATATATATATAAATA
>JAHBCN010004985.1:59069-114502 GCA_019359885.1 Listronotus oregonensis | reverse complement strand
ATCTCCTGTATACTTTGAAGAACATCGTACTCCACAAATGGAGATCTAGAACTTTTTAACAGAAATTATTTAGTTTTTTAAATATTCTTTAATTGTAGCCAAAACAAAGTTGTTTACTGCTCTTTAAATGTAGATATAATCTATATTGTTGTGTCGGATTCATTACGTCAAAAATTTTCGAAAAAATGCGGAGACCATCTTTTATTTTCATATCAAAATTGAAAGAATTTCAATTTTACGTTGTTAAATTTTTATTCTGAAAACGGTGGTGGACTTGCCACTGAAACTTTGATAGATTTTCTGATTGTAAACGGTTTTTTGGGTTTTTTTTTATTACAGAGGCGATGTGCAAGTTTATAACGTTCAATAGATTCTGTGTCGAAGACCGAAGTTGTCCCAACTTGGCAAGTATCCAAAGAAGATTTTGTTTCTATTCAAATGGTTAAATAAACTGGCTTCTTGCTTATATTAGGTCCGTTTGTTATCCAGAAATATTTTACACTTTTGCTACCTACGTAGTCTTTACATACACCTTCAATAAGAGCGCTTACAAAAAATAGTGGAAAATAGGGTACATTATTTTTAAATAACAAACATACCTAATATACTACGTTATTGTGAATTAAAAACACGTTAAATCTCTTCCTTTGACTATTTAAGTTTCCACAAAATTATTATTTAAAATTCATGTCTGGTCCTTTAAATCTGACGTCGGATCAAAACGACTTGTGACGACACGAGGCAGACGCGTGGGCCAGAGTTGCGACGTTTAATTTTTTTGGTAAATTACTTCTTCATTAGAATACCTTTGCGAATTATTTCTTGTCTAAAATTATGTTTTTTAAAAGTTTTTCAGCCACCTAAAGCTCTTGGAATTTGAATTGTTAAGGCAGGCAGAAGACAAAAATAAAGCTTAAGGCCCGTTCATACTATGCGGGAGTTTTGGAAGTCGCTGATAGTGATGAGCGAGACCGGTCTTGGTCTTGGTCTTGCAGCAAGACCAAGACCGAGACCAAGACCAAGACCGCCTTCTCGCTTGCAAGACCAAGACCAAGACCGGGGTATGCAAGACCAAGACCAAGACCAAGACCGAGGGTGCAAGACTACGCAAGACCAAGACCGACCTGCAAGACTCTTGCACTTTTGTCACTTTTTTTTAAATTATAATATTCAATTTTTATATTTAATATACAGAGGTATTTCATACAGACATGACAAAAAATGTGGCGAGAACTGCCTAAAAAGGCGATTATTTTATGAGTAACAGGTTTTTTTAATAAAAGAATAATTAAATCGATCACTTCGTTTTTTAATAAAATTATCTAAAAACGATAACTAGTTGATTCAGTAACATGTTTCAAAAATAATAAGATTGTGACTCAATGGTCCGACAAAGCTCGATATCTCCAAAACCGTTTACGACAGAGTACCAAAAATATAGAAGCTGAAAATTACTTACCTATTCCTAATGTTTTTTTAATTAGGTATCTAGTGATGCCACTTACTGGATCAAAAATTTCCAAAATCCAGGAAAACATTATTTATGTGCCACACTGTAAGAAGTGGCGTCATTAGATTGCTCCTTTAAACTAAGATATAAATGTAAAAGTGATGGTTTAATAAAAATATATTTGTCATTTTATATATAGGAATACTTTTTATATAAATGGATTTTAAATTTCACTTAAACGGAAAAGTCAAAACAATGCCAAAAGTATAATGATGACGTCATTTTTGTCAAAACCGAAAATGATATATAAAAAACCATCTACGTCGACATTGAACCTATATGACAGTTCAAGAATTTCCAGCATAATATACAGGGAAGCGATTTTTTTAAATGAATTTTTTGATATACTTTTTCTATTTTAGGTTAAAAGCTAAAAATAAGGAAGTTTTCTTGAGTGGTAGTGGATCTTCTTAGAAAATTCTGAAATAGAAAATAATTTTACATTTTACGCCCTTTTTTCTATAATTTTTGTATCTCCAGTTTTTTACCATTATGAACGGTTTCGGATATATCGACCTTTGTCGCACTATCGAGCCACCTTGTATATGCAGAATGTTTATAAAGTATTTGTACAAACTTTGTACGGCAAATGTTTGACTAATTTGAACATAGAAAGTTTATTTGAACTGAAAAGCTTCCTAAATACCTTTTTTTTTTAATTAGAAACCAATGTTTACATATCAGAATCATTTTCATGGAAATTTCACATCTGGTTGAAATTTAAAGTTTTTTTTTCTGCCCTAAGAGTACTCAGTATTGTAATTTTATATGCTTCTTCAAAGAAAATTTAAATATTTCCTATCACTAAAATGAAGCGCTATAAATAAATAAAGCCCTACATTTAAAATATCCTTTTTAATCAAATAATTTAAATGTACATGTAAGGTTAAAATTGGTATATTTTAAAATTTTAAAGCAAAAAATAGTAAAGTAATAGTCTCCATCTTTATTTATTTGTAAGTATTAAAAAAATATATATTTTATTTAAGATTGCTTAGTTTAAATTATTACTACCAAAAAAAGCAAGACCAGCAAGACTCTTGCAGCAAGACCAAGACCGGGTGGTGCAAGACCAAGACCAAGACCAAGACCTTCTTTGGGCTTGCAAGACCAAGACCAAGACCAGACTTGCAAGACCAAGACCAAGACCAAGACTAGCCCGGTCTTGGTCTTGGTCTTGCTTTGCTCATCACTAGTCGCTGATTACGAATCCGAAGTCAGATATGCAAAATTCAAGATGGCGATTCAAATATGGCGAAGAAAACTTGGAAACTCTTTTGATTTACGCCAGATTTGGTACATAGGGGTTTTAAGGGTCGCTGATCACGAATTTAGATCTTTAAAATTCAAAATGGCGGATCCAATATGACGGACTGATTTTTGAAAATCTCGTCAGTTCTTTGGGTCCGATACTTTTTTGTTTGTAAAGTGGTGGTATATACGAAAAACATTTATAGATTTAACAAAAAAGTAAAAATGTTTTTGATACATTAATAGGGTATGTTTAAATTAAAATAAGGTGAAAAACCTTTGTCAGATAAAAATAATTGTTGTTTATAAAAAATAAAAACAACACAACCTCACAAAAGAAAAAAAGTTAAAGGTCCGAAAGACTTGACCATGGTATCTTTAAGTTTTTGGGGTCGCTTAATCCGAATTCCGGGTCATTTGACCCCATCAGGTCAGAGTCAAGGACATTTTAAGGTCAAATCTGCAAAATTAATCTCAACCAAATTTGAACAGTATATACTTATGTTTTTTAGGGCGCTGAATACAAATCCGTAGTCAGTTTAACCTCATCAAATTTGGTTGCAATTTGACTTTAATATTCCCTTGAGCCTGACCTGATGGGGTCAAACTGACCCCGGATTCGGATTCAGCGACCCCAAAAACATAAAGATACCATGTCAAGTCTTCCAGACCTTTATTTTCTTGTGGGGCATTTCAAGATCAAATCGCAACCAAATTTGATAAGGTAAAACTGACCACAGATTCGTATTCAGCGACCTCAAAAACATAAGTATACACTGTTCAAATTTGGTTGAGATTAATATTGCAGATTTGACTTTAAAATGCCCTTGACCCTGACCTGATGGCGCTAAACTGACTTCGGATTCGTAATCAGCGACCCCAAAAACATATAAATACCTTAGTCAAGTGTTTTGGACCTTAAACTTTTTTTATTTTGTGGGCTGTGTAATTTGATATAAAAGAAAAATCGGCCAAAATTGATAAAAAGTTGTAAAATTAAAAAAACATATATCTATCCAATTTTAATGAAAATACTTCTAGCTACGCTTATTATAAAGGTTTTGATGCCAGCTTTCTTTTCTTTGAAACAAAACACAGTTAAACAAAAAAATGCAATTTTTTACTTTTTTTAATTTGTTTCTTTATTTAGTTTGCAACAAAAAGTTTTCACAACTTTGGAAGAAGTCATTCTGATAGGAATTTTATTCTCTACAGTATTGTACATTTTTTTAATGCATAGATTTCAAGATAATTTGAAATTTGGAAAACAATGACAAAATGACTCCGTTCTAAAAAACACAAGCCCGCAACTATTAGCACTTTGTATTTTTTTAATATTCAGGCACCCAAGAATCATAATTAATCATAAAATTGCTCTTCCGAATTGGTTCCTTATTACCTCTTATAAATAGCCTAAGACTACATTTGGCAACAGTAGTGTACATCCATACTTTAAACGACGTTTCGAAGCGGTCTGTATCAAAGTTATGTAGTCAGCGCGCTGTTGTCAGTTTCAAACCAATGTTGACAAACATCCATATCAGAAAACAATTGTACTGACTTATTAACATTATTGTCAGAAAGTTTTAATGTAAATAAAACCGTCTATACTCTCATACGTCATTGGCGAGGAACTTACCTTTCAACAACTGTTTTCGGTTTTTTTGCAACGGGCTCAATGACTTCGACGTCTTTTCTATTGCCACAGAAAAACTTAAATTTTATTTGTTCAATACCATTTTTGATTCCTTCGTGGGTATGGTCAACTTCCGGATGGCAGATAAAATTTTGACTCTTTTTAACCGTTTTATTGCTGACAACAAAGTGATAGATCTTAATGTATCCTTCTTTTGACAGCCTACTAATAATCCGATGCAGAGATTTTCTGTCCATTTTCTTGTCATAACCTAGAATATGTATGTAATTTGTGTATTTGTCGTAGCCAGAATATAAAACCTGTCCTTTTATAAAACGCCTAGTCGTTTTATTAAGGGCGGCCAGGTTGTCAAATATTAATTATCGGTTCATTATTTTGCTATCTGGCTAGCTATTTGATAAAACCACTAGGCGTTTTATAAAACGACAGTGACTACTCGGCCAGATTATCAAACGCTAAAAAGAAATTCATCGTTTGACATTGTGGCGGCTGATGCATTTTAGCCAGCATTAGCCAGATTGTCAAATTTGACCCATTTATTATACTGGCGCGTAGAAAGGTGTTTGTGTTTAGTGTCTGTTTTTTTTCTAATATAATTTATTATAATTCATCTTTCCATAGGATTATAGGGCGATCACCTTATAAAGCTTTGTTTGGTGTGGATTTTCAAGTTGGGCTTTATTCAAGTAGCTTACTGCATGAAACAATTAAAAGCATTTCGACAGAAGAGGATTTGGAAGATATAATTACGGAAAATTCAGTAAACAGCTTTGAGGAAAGGGATATTATCGTAAATAATATTCCAAATGAACCAGACTTAGAGATTTTTAATATTGATGACATACCGGTTATCGTGCAGGATATTGTTGTGAAAAAAACTAATTGTAATGAGCATCAAAGTATTTTCGAAGGATTAGTAATTGATCAGGACAATGTCAAAGAGAATGATGACTCTATGGACGGTAATATGATTTCACAGACAACGCATGAAATAACTTAGGTTCAAGAGCTTTCAAGTTTTTTAAATAATGGGTCATTTTCGGAGGCAACGATTATTAACTCTATATCAGAAAATGATTTTAATAAAGAAAATGGGGCAAAACGAAAACTGTGCTTATCCTGTGATGAGAGTGAAGGGATGTGCAATCTTTGTGAAAAAGAAGAATTAATAAAAACACAAAGAACACAATGTACAATTGGCCAAAAACGTGCAGCTGACCAAATGGTTCAAATAACTAAAAACAAATTCAAGGATTTGCAAGTGCAAGCATGTATCTGTGGAAGTTCCAAAATTTGATAGGGGTCTCCTTGACCCAAAACGAGTACTAGGAAACATTTTGAATACACAAAATGGGGTATACCAGACTTTTCCAGAGACGAATTAAATCCAGTTGGCAATTCAAGTTTTAATCCGTTCGTCACACCAGATGTTAATATCAGGAAGAAGTTTCTAAGATTTCGCAATTTGGAGGACAAGGATTTAAAAAATGTCAGTGCAAACCTAGTAAACTGCAATGCTGCACTAAGAGATGCCTTTGTTTGAAGGCTCACGTAAAATGTACAAGTAGGTGCCATTTCAGTGGTCCATGTTCCAATAAATGTATAAATAAATTAAAACTTAATTTGTTTTTTTTATTTAAGTATGCTTATGTAAATTTACATATACGAGTATGAGAATGTTATTTTTTCTTCGAATTTTTAGTATCTTTTGTTAATAAATAATAAATTTTTATTTATTTGTTTTATTCATGAAATAAAGCGTATTAAAATATTCCTTTAACTGTCTTATAGGTACAAAGACATTTTTTTATACCTACTTAATGCTGTCAATTATGTATCTTTATCCATGGTATCAATATATTTTATTAAATACTTTTAAATACAATTCGTATTTTACAAACCGACTAAAGAACTTCACCTGCCAGAATGTTAAACGGTAAAAACTTTATCGATTAACAATCTGGCTGAGTAGTCACTGTCGTTTTATTAAACGCCTAGTCGTTTTATAAAATAACTAGCCAGATAGCAAAATAATGAACCGATAATTAATATTTGACAATCTGGCCGCCCTTTATAAAACTACTAGGTGTTTTATAAAACGACGGGTTTTATATTCTGGCTACGACATATCCAAAATCAAGCTAGAAATAAAAACGATGATAAAAAGATTTAGTAAAGTTTCTAAATAAAACTTACCTTCTTCGAACTCAGTAGAAGAAATAATTTTCAAAAGTTTATTAGTTCCTTCGAAAACTTTAGAGGAATTTATAGTGGCCAAGATTAATTTTATTCTTGACAAAACTCTTTCCGTAATCGACACATCAGGAGGAACAATGTAGTTAGTTATATCACCTGTAAATAATAAAATTTTATTAGGTTAAAAAATAAATATTCCTGTAATTAAAGCGTAACATAGAACGAATCTATTAAATATTATTAACTGTTCTTACATGTAGAAAAAAAAATAACATTGTTTTCTATCACAATAACTTAAACCACGGGGTACATGCAGCTCTAAGGATACAAAAAATGATCTCAGTGTGAATTTTTAGATCCGTTTGGTTATTTAGCAAAGTTTATTTTAGGGTTTTTATTGTGCTTTTTCACCCCTAATCTTTCAAGATGAAATTGTTTCTACCTCTAAAGAAAAAGCCAAACTATTTGCCAAACAATTTGCAGCCAATTCTACGCTTGATCCTCCTTTTAATCTTCCTCTTCCAACAGTTGCACCTGTTTCTCATAAAATGTCCGATATCATTTTTAAAGTAAAACAGATCAAGCGTAATCTTTATTCTCTTAATACTAAGAAATCGTCTGGCCTGGATGGCAAACCAGCAATCGTCTTAAATAAATGTGCCCCCGAGCTGGCACCCATCCTAACTCGCCTCTTTCGAATCTCTTACGATACGGGCATTTTCCCGGAGAGCTGGAAAGCTGCAAGTGTGCAACCTGTCCCCAAAAAAGGATGCAAAACTCTCCCTTCTAACTATAGACCTATATCTCCTCTTTCTGTTGTCTGCAAAGTAATATAAAAATCAATTAATCCCCAAAGCTTGGAGTATCTGGAAAAACACAAGATCTTACATGATAAAGAGTATGGATTCCGTCACAGAAGATCCACAGCTGATCTTTTTTCCTTTGTCTCACACAACTGGAACAAGTCCCTTGAGTTTTTTGGTGAATTCCAGATCGTTGCCCTTGACATATCCAAAGCTTTCGATCAGGTCTGGCATGACGGGCTTCTTAACAAACTTCTTTCTTACGGTTTCCCACCTAAGCTTTGCTCTTGGCTCTCCAGTTTCTTTTCTAATCGATGTATATCAGTTACTGTAGATGGTCATTCTTCCAGCTTCTACCAGGTTAATGCTGTGGTGCCCCAGGGCTCAGTACTGCCGACTCTGTTTCTTCTACACATTAACGATGTTCTCTCTTCCACAATCAATCCAATTCTTAGTTTTGCTGACGATTGTACCCTTCACTCTAACATTCAATTTCTCAAGCCAGTCAAAAAGCCTGATTTGGAAACCAAGCGTAGGTCAATGCGCATATCTCTCTCACAAGACCTCAAACTTATCTTGGATTGGGACGCCAAAAATCTTGTTCAGTTTAATGCCTTGAAAACACAGTCATGTGTCTGCCAATGCTCATCCGTTACATATGAGCGGCCAAATTCTGCAGAACAAAGAGTCGGTTAATCTTGTCGGCGTTCTTTTTGAGAATAAACTTGACTGGCACAAACACAATACATCCATAGCCTCGGCAGCTTTAAGAAAGCTTGGATTTCTCTTTCGAGCCAGTAAGTATTTCTCTTCTTCCAATCTGTATACTCTGTATGTATCCCAAGTCAGAACCTCTTTGAAATATTGTTCTCATGTCTGGGAAATGGCGTCCCCTACAACACATAGCATTCTGGACTCCGTTTAAAGAAGAGCCGTTCGTCTTGTTAATGATTCCACGCTTACAGAAAGGCTTCTTTCTTTTGTCCACCGTCGAGCTGTAGGGGATCTGTCGCTCTTCTATAGGTATTTTTACGGCTTCTGCTCAGAGGAGTTGGCCAGTATATTTTCCCCTCTGGCAGCTATTAACAGAGCAACACATAGTGCAACTTTTATGCATCCTTCAACTAGAGAGGCCCTGAACTTCCCGCTTTCTTCGTTCCTTCATCCTCAGAATGTCCAGCCTTTGGAACCTGCTACCCGCAGAAGTTTTTTCTTCTCCTCCTAGTCTCCAATGCCCAGCAATGGCACGACTAAGATTCGCAATCCTCGGCAATGACACCTTGTTGCCGGGGAGGTGATAGATCTCTCTCCCAACAGGATCATCAAGATTTATTAGGAGTCTGGACCTGGTGGGAGGAATATAAAAGGGTGTGAGCCACAATAGACCGATCGGTGGCGGTGGAAGGGTGTTATACCCACTCACTTTAAACCTACCTAGCTACCTACCCAGTCTCCAAATATTTAAGTCCTGTGTGAACAAACTTTCTGTCACCACTCTTAAGACACCGACGGTGCTATAGTACTAAGCATCAGCCTTCGTGGACTGTCCAAAGATACAAAAAAATTGTCAATTTCAGTTGACTCTTAGATGTTAAGTTTTTTGCTTTTATGTGCAGTACATAAAATTTTAAGATTGTCAACATCTGGGAATACATGACATTGTTTAAACCTAATATTAAAATTTATATCTGTTTGACTTATGTATAAGCTATTAAATTCATTTAAAGTTAATCAAATTCCAGATAAATTAAGACCCAATGTCGTGTCAAGTCGTCTAAGTAATGGTGTATTAATTTTAGGGTTAAAAATAAGTGGGAAATTATTAGTAAATGGTTTGAAAGCTACTTTTGTATTGTTTTTTGATAAAATATGTGTTATTTTATCTGAATTTGCTCCAAAACATGTTATATGGGATTGTTTTCGCTTTTATGTATGGGTATATTTGGTTAATAACTAAATATACCCACACAAAACCAAATAGCATACCAGTATAACAGACTATAACATAATTGATGGAAATGAAGAATTCCTGTATTTTGTGCAAAATTTTTTTCAAACAATTATCCTAGCAAAGCGCTTTTGGTAAAAACCATCATCAGTGCTTTTCTTCAAGCAGGAGTCACAGCAATTGGAGCGTACATAATATGTCAACAAATTAAAAGTAAAACTGTGAATAAAAGCTCACAATTTTACATTAAAAAAAATCATTTACCCCACTAAGATACCATTTTGTTGAAAACACTGGAAATGGTATCTTAGCTGGGTATATAATTTTTTTCATTTTTTTTTAAATTCCTCTTTCGAAGCGAAAATGTGAGTGTGTTCATTCACAGTTTTAATTAAATTTGTTAATAATGTTATATTGTGTCGATTTCCTGTTTACATATTATGTACGCTCCAATTGCTGTGACTCCTGCTTAACAAACAGCACTGATGATGTTTTATACCGAAAGCGCTTTGCTAGGATACTTTCACGAAATACAAAGTTTTTTTATTTTTTACATTCTTACGTGCACACGACCACAATCAATTTTTATTTATAACACAATTGACTATAACCAAATTGACCGAATTGGGCTCAGCTAGTGTGTTCAAAGTCTCCATACAGCCCTTAATTAGTTTAGACAATTGGTACCCTACTTAGTAAGGCTGTTCTTGAGTCACTACAAACAGAGCTGTCTCAATTACTTTTAAAAAGTAATTCAAATACTATTACCAATTACTCTTCTATGTAGTAGTAAATTACGATTACAAATTACTAGCATGTTTGTTAAAAGTAATTCAATTATCAATTAAAACTAAAAGTAATTAAATATTTTAGTAATTACTGTATTTAAATTACCACATATGTTAAACACGATATACTAAACAAAATATTTATACTAATATGCATCATACGCGCACGTCACACTATTCAAACTGCTTTCTCGGCAAGTTTAATATTAAATGACTCTAAATTAAAGATTTCTTTTTATTCTACCCCAAATATCAACATATTTTTCCACAAAAAAATATATAAAAATGATGGCGGTAAGCATCAATCGAAAATACTAAATCGGCGCGAGATATAAATATATAAATATAATATTAATATATAATATATATAATATATAAATATTATATATATATATATATATATATATATATATATATATATATATATATATATATATATATATATATATATATATATATATATATATAATTATAAAAGTAATTGAATATTGATAAATTGAAATATTTTGACAAGCCCAGATTGCATACACCTCCGTTTGGTCTAATGCCGTCCTTGAATTGTCACTCCTTACTCCCGCTACAGTCCAACTTATATTTTTAGACCCATTTGTGTACCAAACAAGTCCTCTAGGGGTAAGAATGTTTTTCGTATGATCCTTACACTCGCTCCTGACCAGGATCTTTGTTTTAAATACATGTACCCTGTAGTTTAAGCTATTGAGTTTAAAAATGTGGTAAAACTATAAAACTACAACCACATTTTTTTATAAAAATACAGTGACAACAAAGTTTTCTAAATCGAGTATTAATTCTTACCTGTTCTATAAGATCTTGGCGGCGTTGACATAATTAACTCTGAGACAGCTTCACTAGTATCATCTTGTTTAATTCCAATAACTACAGGACTGGGTCCCATATAATTAGGAAGATCTAATCTTTTTGTATCCGCCAAACGAGCATTTTGGCTTTGATCCTCTTGACTTGTCGAAGCCTGCAGTTCCTGGGGCTCTGACGACAGAGCTCTCTTCACAGCCTGCTTACGATTATCCACATTTGGATCTAAGAATTCTATAATTTCTTTTCGGTTTATTTTATTTCCGAAATGAGCTTGAAGTAAGAAGGCTTTTGTTACATAATCTGGCTTAAAGCCGGCCTCACAGAAATCCTTAAAATTTACTATGAATTCGGGTATTTTTAGTCCCACTTTATCAGAAGAAGGTACAATCTGCTTTGGTTTAATTACTATATTTTTATCTAGTTCATTATAGTTCAAGTTAATTTCAAAGGGTGTTATTACTGCCTTAAAATTGGCAAATATTAACGTTTCTTTAACTTCCATATGCAGCATTTCCTTTGCAACTAAATATTCGCATATTACTTGTGGTATTTCAAAGGTAATTGGTAACAGGGATGGCTTTCCTAGCCCCAAGAGAATATCTTGTTGGTCTGCTTCAAATTGTTCTCGAGTGTATACCCTAAAATTACAATGTTATTAACATTCAAGTAAATTGAACGCGATCTACCGGTAAATACTAGTCCAAAAAGCACACATAAAGGCGCTTCTGGGCATTACCAGTTTTCTATGTGTGACGCCATATCTAAGCCATTCGTGATGTCATTAAAATAGCTGCTTAGGACTGGTATTTACTTAAATTTCAAAGTGAATTATATATTTGCATCTCTGTCTTGCAACCTACCGCACTTGATTAAACACGTTATGTGGGGACGAAGAGAATTGTCGATAAACCTTTAACATTTGTCATGTAAACGCGGTTTAACCATAGAGGTAATATAGATAGAGCAGGGATGACATAAGGCTGCCTGTATGCGGAAACCTACGATGGTTAGAAAGAGAAAGAAGATCGCGGTAATCTATCTGTCTCTCTTCACTTACGCATGCGAGAGAGAAATATATAGAGTCCTGTGATCTTATCTCTCTTTTTAATCGAAGGACAGTTCGATGCCTGGCTCCCCTGATCTATCTATAATACCCCTATGGGTTTAAAGCCGACTTTACTCAGGTTATGGGAAGGGAAGAACCATATAAAGACGGAGGACAACCAAAGACATGGCATAAACAGATTATTAATCGGTTGATCACGTTTAATTGACACAAACGGACTTGTTATGTATTGTATTATGAATTAAATAAATACATAACCACTGCAAAACTAAATTTTGTCTTACAATCAACGACATACTAATAACAAAAACCCTACCTATTTTTTTCCAAACTTTCACTTTTCTGTTTCTGTTTTTCTTTTAATTTTTCAATGACACTGCTCGTACCAGACTTTGTTGGTTTCGAGATTATCATATCAAGGCTCTTTATTTTTGGTTTTTGGTCGACAAAACACATAGCCACATATCTACAAAAAAACACAATCAAGAGGGAATTTAAGAAGTATCACTTAAAAATAACACTATGAATTCATATTAATTTCCTATAGTCCTCAACTTAATTTTATAGTTATTAAAGAGGTAAATTAGCTAAAAACACTATTTAATGTTAAAAAGTACTGTTATGTTCAAAATAGAAATAAAAGTATTTAGAATTTTAATTTTTAAACACCCTGTATCCTGGAAGCTATTCACAGAATTAAAATTAACCGGAGTTAACTGGACTTCTTTACTTACTGGTTTGTTTTCTGTCTTCCTATATCACATTTCTTACTCTGTACGTGGTTTCTAGCTACAAGTTTCTTCAAAACCGTTCTAGTAGTAGAAAAGTCCACATCAAACAAACTATTCACTTCTTGCGTTGTGTATCCCTTGACTCCTCTCGCGTGTATGGCTAAATATACCTCCCTGATAAATTCCATATTTATGGTACGACCTTTACCAATTTTACCGTCATCGTCATCTTCTAAAATTTAAAAAGATCTTCTTGTGATTCTAAACCGTTTTTTGTTTTTATAATTGGGAAACTTTTTTTGTATCTCTATCTATTTTATCTTTATAAAAGTTACACACTTTCTTACAGGGTGCGATCGGTTGGAAACAGCTTTTTGCAAATAGCAATAAAATAAAGCAAAAACATATTTTTGGGACCCCTTATTACTTCGCTAAAGATCGACCCGAAAAAATTTATGCCATGGTGAAACATCATAACAAATTTTGTTAAAATTGGTCTGATAGATTGATTTTTAAGATAAAACATACATTATTAGTAATGTTAATGCTTATTAAATTAAATTAAACCCCCAATTCTCTTTTAACAAGTAAGTTCCTTCAATAATTAAATTCTATTGAAATTGAATTTAATTTTAAAAGTGAGAAAGCTCACTATTTTTTTTGTGTTTAAAATAAGAAGTTTATTATTATTTTTCTATTTTACCATCTTCATCTTCTTCATCGGATGAGTCTGCATGTGTACTGTCAGACCAACAGGCAACAATATTTAAGTACGGGTCTTTAACTGCATCATTTGAACAACCCGTTCTTTGGTCTGACTTTTGGTCATATATTCCTTAAACGGTGCTTCTGGATAAAGTTCTTTGTAAGGAATATACTAAAAAAAGCTTTACTTAGATTTTATGCACTAAAAATGTAACCTAGTAATGTACATCCAGAGCTGTCAAAGTACTCTCAAATAGTACTTAAGTACAAATACCAAGTTTATACTTTTTAAAAAAGTACTTCAAGTACAAGTACTTGTTAAAATGTACTTGCTTTTCCAAGTAAACGGAAAAAGTACTTGAAGTACTACCCAAGTATTTTACTTAAAGTAAAACAAAGTACTTAAAGTAAAACAAAGTATTTGAAGTAAAACAAAGTACTTGAAGTAAACCAAAGTAACTGAAGTAAATAAAAGTACTGGAAGTAAAAGTAGTTTGACTTGACTAGCATTTTTTTATTAACATCAAGTTAAATATGATGATTAAAATGTATTAGCGCAAAAGAAAATGTATACTTTGATAATTTAACGATTTACCTTACTTGTAAAGTCTGTTATTGTGATGTATGTATTGAGATTTTTAGTAATTTTTGGGTTTGGAGGTCCAATATAATTTTTAAATTCGATCCGAAGCATTTTTTATTTTATATTTTGAGACCTTATGACCTCCCAAAACTAGTGATTAACCCAATATTTTCTGCAATTTTACCCTTTTAATAAATCATCATTTTTCTTCTTTCTCTAACAACAAGTGTATGTTAAACTAATGCACGTACCCTAAAGTCATAAACTTCTAAGTATTATGAGTATTAATTAAAATAAGTTGGTTCCATATTAAAAAAACTTGTAGAAGAGCTTAAAGAAAAGAAAGTGGCAAGGTATATAGAGTGCGAAATAAAATTTTAAATGCAAGTATCTTTAGTTGTTACATATTTTTTTAAACTAGTATTTATACAATATTTTGATGTTTTTCAAGTACCTATAATATTAAAGGTATTTAAAAATAATTATAATTTTACCATTGTTGGTGCCATTAACAATTGAATTGAGAGCAACAATGGGCCAAGTGAATAAGAGGAAGCAAATACTTATACTCGAGTTTTATTGAAATAGACTTATTTAATATTAAAAGATCAAACAAGGATGCTACTATAGTAAAAGTATTTGCTTCCTTTTATTCACCTGGCTCAATGTATCAGAGTCAGCAAAGGTCGGGCGATCTTCTTGTTTTAGCCTGTTAGCGTGATTATCTAACGTGAACAAATTGGCGTACTTAAATGATTTCTTTTTACTTGAAGTACTTTTTTTACTTCAAGTACATTGTAATACTTCAAGTACTTAAAAAAATACTTCAAGTAATTTACTTGCTCAAATCAAGTAAAAGTATTTTAATATAAATTAATTTAGTACAAGTACAAGTACTTCCTAATAAAAAGTACTTGAAGTAAAATACGTCAAGTACAGAAAAGTACTTGAAGTAAAATTTTACTTTAAGTACTTCAAGTTTTGACAGCTCTGTGTACATCTATAAAAATATTATTTACAGTTCTTTGTATAGTTAAACAAATGCATATATACAGGGTATTTAAAAAACCTATGCCATTGCTAGCAACGTTTTTACAATAGAGGGTGTAAAAAAAGTTTCACACTTGAAATTTGCTCCTTATTTTAATCAGACTTTTAGATTTTATTAAAACTTGGTACATTCAAAACATTGACCAAAATAATCCCTCTGATGATAAACTTTTGTTATTATTATAGGCGTAGCTTCGGACAATTTTATTCATTTTTTTTATGATTATTTTGTCATAACTTCTTTGGTATTAATAATATTGATAATTTGGTACATGATACCTATTTTCTGCTTAATTTGATATAAAAAGGGTACTCTCAAATTAATTAAAATTTTAAACTTGCAAAAAAAAATAAATTAATACATTTTTTTTATCTATAAAACGAATATAAACTGCATGTATTCGAGTAAGGGATTGACACTTTAACATTTTTTAAAAATTACTATTGTCTTTAATTTTATATTTTTTTTCTCTTTGTACCACGTATGTTTAAAATTAAAATATCTCAAAAACCGTTAAGTTTATTCAGTTATTTCAAGAGTACCTTTTTTATGTAGAACCAAGCAAAAAATAAGTATCATGTATCAAATTATTATTAATAGTAATACTAAAAAAGTTATGACAAAATAACGGTATAAAAATAAATAAAATTGCGCGAAGCTACGTTCCATAATGTATCAAAAGTTTATCATCAGAATTTGATATAACTAAAAAACCAAATTATAGTACAACTTACGATATTGGTATTAACATATCTCAAAAACTCTGGGTTCTTAAAAAATTTTGTATTAAGCTGTCCGACAAATATTGATTTAACCGTATTGTAGGGTGCTTTACAACCAGGGGATTTTTTTAAATAATTGATGATAGTTTCTGTGATAATCATGTACTTTGATTTTTTCCTGGCATAAAACCTCCTAAAAATAAAATAGTATAGATTGTATTTATGGCACTATTAAAAACAAGGTAGTAAGATAATTAAATCAGTGGATACTAATAAAATGGCTCTGTGGCATGGTGGCGCAAGGGGCAGCAGCAGCTGACCCAAGCAAAGCTATCTAGCCTACAGAGACAGGCCTGCCTAATGCGGCCATGGAAGCCCTCTTAGGACTGCCTCCTCTGCATATCTATTTGGAGAGAGAGGCAAGGTGGGCAACCTACAGACTCTATCAAGCGGTCAGTAACAAACCGCAGGCGTGTCATATGGAGAGCACCAGTCTCCTCAGGAATGTCCTGACATGTGACAGACTGGGAATGCCTAGAAATATTCTCCGATAGTCAAGCAGCTCTTAAGGCTCTTGAATCCAGCCGGTGCAATTCGAAAACCGTCTGGAATTGCAAGGATGCGCTGACCAAACTGGGTCAAAACAATAAGGTTACACTACTGTGGATACCTGGACACACCGGCCTAGAGGGTAATGAATCCGCAGACCTCCTTGCCAAAAGGGGCGGAGACAAAATTCACAGGGCCGGAACCGGTCATCGGTATATCTTATGGAACGGCCAAGCAGTTCATATCAGCTTGGACACAAAGAGAAAATCTTCGGTACTGGCATGGACTTCCGGGTCTTAGACACTCGAAGGCCTTCATAAGCCCACCGAACCAACAATGTACTGTCAAACTACTGGGTACACCTTAAAATTCTAGTGGGACTGTACACGGGACACTGCAGATTAAAATACCACATGCACAAGATCGGCCTAGCGGAAGACGCCGGGCGCCGCATGTGCATGGAGGGGGACGAATCGGCAGAACACATACTGTGTTCGTGCCCAGCAATGGCACTTCTAAGATTCGCAATCCTAGGCAATGACACCTTGTTGCCGGGGGAGGTGAAAGATCTTTCTCCCAACAGGATCATCAGATTTATTAGGTGTCTGGACCTGGTGGGAGAATTATAAAAGTGTGTGAGCCACAATAGACCGATCGGTCGCGGTGGAAGGGTGTTATACCCACTCACTTTAAACCTACCTACTAATAAAATAGAAATAATCATTTATTTTTAAGAAAAAAAAATGTGTTAAAAAATGTTTCTTCTAAAACAACTTGACATCATAATTACCTTAACTGAAGTAATCTGCCAATTTTATTTTGATCCATAGTTGATCTTAAACAAAAGAACTGTTTTGTTACTAAATTTTCCTTTTTAAATCTATTGCAATAATGATACACAGATTTCGAATCCATGCTAAAATCTAAAAGGAAATATATACATATAGGGTGATACAAATTTAGGTTAAATTAAGGCAAAGTTTAAATTCTTTCAGAAGGACTTTTTAAATTAAAAAAAATGGTAGATATTTACGAGGGCAACTATATATATTTCAAGAACTGTCAATAGCTAAAATCTGGCAACACCATAATAAAGTTTACCTTTTTTTGCATAAACCTATTCAAAACGTTTTGGTGTACAAGTACTATTTGTTTTGTTGAAAAATGGAAATTTCAAGAGAAGGTGTTGGTTGGGTTATTCTTCACAACTTTCGACGTGGATTATCTTAACAAGAATTGTCGATGAACTCAGTTCTTTGTATGGCGATAAAGCACCATTAAAAACCACAGTATCTCGCTGGTATGGTGAATTCAATCGTGGTCGTAGTTCCGTCGCCGACGAATTCCGTGAAGGTCATCCAAAATCCGTTGTTGTGCCACAAAACATTGATGCAGTACGTGAACTGATAATGCAAGATCGTCATGTGACATATTGTGAGATAGAGGCATCCTTGCACATTAGTTCCACTTCAATACATTCGATATGGCATGAACACTTAGCTGTAAAAAAAAATGTTTTCGTTGGATACTCCATAATTTATCAATCGTTTGAAAAAAGACTCGCGTCGAGTGGTGTAAGGAAACGATAAAGAAGTTCAACCGTTGTGCTTCAAAAGACGTGTATAAAAAAGTGACAGCTGACGAATCATGGATATATGCTTATGAGCCGTATTACAAGACCAGCTAAATCCAACAAAAGTTGTTCGTGGAAGAAGCACAGCAAAGCAAATGGTCGCCTGTTTCTTCGGCCAAACAGGTCATGTAGCCACTGTTCCGCTTGAGCAAAGTAGAACTGTCAATTCTGAGTGGTCCACAACCATTTGTTTGCCGGAAGTCTTCGGAGAAATTCGTAAAACTAACCGCCAAAGACGAATTATTCTTCATCATGACAATGCGAGCGCTCACACATCTCGTTAAACATGTGAATTTTTGAGCAGTCAAAACATCGATTCAATGATTTATCCTCCGTACAGTCCTGACTTGGCACCCAATGACTTCTTCTTGTTCTCGAATATCAAAGGTAAACTGCGTGTCCAACGATTTACGAGCGCCGAAGAAGCAGTCGAAGCGTTCAAAAACCCTGTTTTGGAGATGTCTCAAGAGGAAAAACTGCTACGACAAAAGGTTTGAACCAATGCAAAAGTGTATTGATCATAAAGGGGAACATTTCAAAAAACAATAAAGCCATTTTCATTTAAAAATGTTTATTATTATTTGCTATTCCCGAAATATAAATAGTAGCCCTGGTACTATACTTAGAAGTGCGTGTTAGCTCAGTTTACAAATATTGTTTGGTACCTCAAATTTAAAAACATTCGACCATCAAACATAAAAAATCAAAATCTAATAGTTAGCTTTTTCCTGTTTTCTATAAGAAAGAATCTATAAAAATTTCCATTTTTCCATTTAGCGTGAATAATTTTGCTTCAATAGTAAATTAATAGCGATAATATCAATTGGACATTTACAAAAAATCCAAAAACAAACAAAAAGGTTTTTTCTGAATCCTGTCAGTGCATATTTTGCAAATAAAAGTCGGAGAAACCGCTAAAATTGACAGTATTATTAAAAACTCCTGATTTGGACCCTTTTAAAGATAGAAAACTGATATTCCAAAACATGATTGTTTAAAATGTTGTTTCAACAGGCCAAGCACCGACGAGTAATTTTTCCAAATTGCAGTTTAAATATTTTGTAATGATATTTTGAACTAATTCCAGGTATTAACTGTGATTTGAATAGCTTCTTTTAGATGTTTTTCCATGCAGAAAACAAAGAAATCTAACCTTGGTAGAGATTTTGGTTTATTATGTTTTATGCACCACGTTACAAAACATGGTACTGGTAATTTGCCGTTTAATTTTAGGTCCCGCTTTTTTGCTCTGTAAATTGTGGTATGTTTATGGTTAAATTTATCACGTTATGAACAATAGGTTAGGATCTTAGACTTACAGCTTCCCAAAGCTGCAGGGCCTTGTGTTATCTCGCCTTGTTCTCTTGATCTTCCTATTCTTTCTAATAAACAATACTCTGTCTGAGTATATTCATAATTTGGATCGGCGAGGTCGTCAAATAAAGCATTTGTTCTTAATTTTTGATTAGCAACCAAAACTAGTCGGTTTTTGTATACAGAATATGCTGTATCCAAGTTCATCTTCCGAACCTGTTTGCTTACATCTACTCGTGTTGTTAGAGTAGCACAGGAACCCCAGACATTACCTTTTGGTGCATATTCGACCTAAAAAAATCTATACTTATAGGCCACCTCTTATCTGACAGGAAACAAGAGTTGTTGGGTGTACGAGGACGCAGAGTTTACTCTTTAGAGAAATTTATTTAACAAGAATCGATGTATGCTCCCTCAGGCAGGTCCAGAAATTTGTAAAATAAATCTCGTCTCCGGGCATACTCAACCCTTAATTTAATCAACTTTTTGGTTCCGACCTGTTTAATGCTTGTCAAAAAGTGGCCTTTACAGTCAGTTATTTTATATCTTTAAAATAAAATAAGCATGAAATACAAATATTTATGCTTTCACTCACCTTGTAAATATCAGGTCCTGTCTGATATACTTCCATAAACATATTGGTGTCTTTATTCACGTAGGCATCCCTATTAAAAATAACCAAATCTTCTCTCGGTTCTGGTAATTCATAGAATACAATATTCTCGTTTAGGCAAATAATACGCCAAATAGTATCTTTTAAATAATCCACACAAGTTGGAAATTTTAAAGCAATGCTAAGTCTTTTCCATAATGCTTCAATCGTTATTCCATCTAGACCTTCTAAGGCTATTTCATCCAGTATTAAAAAAATAAGGTCGAATTTTGTGAACTGGGAATACCTAAAAGAAGTTTTTATATACATTAAGCCACATACAGGGTGTTAATTAATTGAGTGCCGATAATACAGGGTGTGAATCCTCGGGTGATTTTAAGGAGAAAAGTTTATATCAACATATGTCCTAAACCTCTTAGTTTTTAAGCTACAGGGTGTTAATATTTTAAGAAAAAAGTGAGTTTTTTATCACAATTTGTTATCATTCTTAGATATTTTTATGAAATATTGTACACATCTAGCATTTTTTAACCTTAAAGATTTTTTTTAATTTTCACCAGTGACGTCCGTACGGGGTTTAAACTGACAATTTACAAATGGTATGTCACTGATTTTTCTAAAGACCAAAACTATTTTTAAATCCCCATTTATTTTGGAGCAAATTTGGTTCCTAGACTTACTTTCGTACGACGTACCGTTTTCGCGTAAAAAAATAAAAACCAAAAATTTGTCAGTCGCAATGAACTGAAGAAAAAAAATTTTTTGGTTTTTATTTTTTTACGCGAAAACGCTACGTCGTACGAAAGTAAATCTAGGAATCAAATTTGCTTTAAAATAAATGGGGATTTTAAAAACAGTTTTGGTTTTTAGAAAAATCAGGGACGAACCATTTTTTTTCTTCAAAAATTGTCAGTTCAAACCCCGTACGGACGTCACTGATGAAAATTTAAAAAAATCTTTTACGTCAAAAAATGCTACTTAATGATGAAAAGATGTGAACAAAATTTAATAAAAATATCTGAGAGTCATAATAAATTATGATGAAAAACTCTTTCTTAAAATATCAACACCTTGTAGCTCAAAAACTAAGAGGTTTAGGACATATGCTGATATCAACTTTTCTCCCAAGAATCACCCGAGGATTCACACCCTGTATTATCGGCACTCAATTAATTAACACCCTGTATAGACATTCTGTAAATCTTCAGAGGAAAAACTGCGCAGGCCGGACCGGCGCCTGCACAATTCGATAAACAAAGGTGTTCTCACACATATACACATACACCACTACGAAAATCGCTAAGGCCAGGCCTGTGCAGTTTTTCCCTGAGGATTTTTCGTGTGGCTGGCATTTACAGTATATTAAATTGCACCACAAACATGTATGTAAAATAAGGGCCAAGTTTCTATCCAAAGATCTCGGTCTTGTTAATACTGTGAACTAAAATTAAACCAAGGTCTTTTTTGACTTGGCAAATTTTTTACTAGTCTATCTGTATTAATGAGTGTTCTTTTTTCCTTAATTCAGTCAGTTTTTTTTCATTATGTGTAAAAAATTTGCCAAGTCAAAAAAAAACTTAGTCTTAGATTTAAATATTTGAAGAGGTTTTTGATAATAAACTTGGCCCTTATTTCACGTAAGTGCTTTTGGTGGGGTCTTTTTTCTTTTTTCTGAGTTTAAAAATTGAAAAAAATGATTCGAGAGAAGTAATACTTCTTCAAATATGAATTTTTTACCAGTTTTATTTTTAAAGGTAAAAAACTTCTGTAATCCTGGATTTACAGTTATTTTTTCCAAGTAGAATGGAGATTGGAGTCTGATAAATAAAATATAGCAATTTTTTTTGTATAGTAAATAAAATTAAATTTTACTT
Source organism: Listronotus oregonensis (assembly GCA_019359885.1). Lineage (NCBI taxonomy): Eukaryota > Metazoa > Arthropoda > Insecta > Coleoptera > Curculionidae > Listronotus > Listronotus oregonensis. The sequence goes on along the minus strand of JAHBCN010004985.1, from coordinate 92,671 downwards.
TATACTACATTATTTAAAACATAATAAATTGCCTAAAAGTGTTAATATTTGGCTGTCTTTAGTATGTATATTTTTGAAAACACGGACATATTTCTCGCGTTAACAGAATTTTTTCACTTTGAATGTAAAATATCTTTAAAAAGAAACAAAAATCACATTAATTTCACATCTAATTGTTCGTTCGTTCTTAGCATATAAAATAAAAGTCACCTTAGGTAATTATTTGAATGTGGAGAAAAATTGTATTTTAACAAAAAATAAATACAAAGGCTGATAAAATTAAAATTACAACTAGTTTTATTAGTTTTGGGATAATAAAAATAAATAATAATCTCGACGGTTGGTAGAGAAGAAAAAAAAATCCTAATAGTGAGTTCTAAGCTTAATTTTTCTTGGCTGTTAGAGTTTTAAAAATATAATACAAAAGTTGATTTTTTTTACGTTTTTTTAAAAGTGTTAGACAATGTTATGGTTTTTATTAAACTAAAATCTTGGACTTCCATTGTCTTTATTTGTTAATTGATACACAACGTTTCGGTTAGTGATGTATATCCAACCGTTTTCAAGTGATTCGGTTTCGATGTCGGCCGAGTTTCGGCCAAAAATCAAGTTTCGGCGGTAGTCTACGTTTCGGTTTTGCCGAAACTGATTTCGGAAGTTGTCGTGCACGTTTGCCTAACTTCGTTTCTCGCGGCAAGTGCGCCGTTCGGATAGCTCTGTAGCACTATTTTAATAATTATTATTTTTATACAAGACGTACCTAAAAGATAAAATTAAAATAAATAATTACAACAAAATTAATATACTGTGTTTCAATTTTATGTCCTAATTAATGCAGAATAATGCGTAAAGTGCACCAAATTTCATGTATTTTAAGGAATTTTATACTTGATCATGGAGGGTCGGCCATGGCCGAATGTTCGGTTTCGGCCGGAAAACCAGTTTCGGTCGGACTCTACATATAATTAAAGGACATGAAAACCTGGCAGTATGTAATTCTTATTTGTTGCTTAAATAATATACTAAAAATTGCATCCATCATGTTTCTAAGCCAACCTATCTATATTCTACTAAATAATTTTTTTTCTTTTTTCTAAGACAACTTGCATTCTACTAAACAAAATGCATACTTGGTGAATTGAAATTGAAAATAAATAAAAAAACAACTAATAAGTTTATTGCACTGTAGCTACTTAATTTTATACGAGGCATGCATAATTTGGATCTTATGAGGTTTTCCTTGAATTTTTTACGAATATTCAATTTCTTTGTAAACTTATAAAAAGCTCAGTATAAAGTGTGCGTGGTATTAATAATGAAGAAATTTTACCTATTTATTACATTAAAAAAGGCCACTTTGCCATATATCTTTAAAACCATAACTGTTAAAAAATTGAGTAAGCTACTTGATTCTAAGTCTAAGTTCTACACAGATATGTTATTTACTAGGTATGTTTTTCTATCTTTTGTACTGAAATCAACAAAATGTGAAAAACCTCTATATCTCTGGGACAAATCAATTTAGACATGATCTGGTTTTACCATTGGACTTGTTTTAAAAATGGCACTTTACTTATTGTAGTTTTTCCAGTACCTACTGTAAAAAACATTCGAAAAGGCGCTACCCTCTACAACTCAGTATTGTTAATGCTGCTTACCGTGCTTTTAATTCATCATCCGCAAATAAATCATCATCTTGCTTAACTAATTTAACACACTGTTTACCGGAAGCCTCATTCGTTTCAAGTTTAATTTCCAAATCTTGAAACTGTGACTTAATAAGGGTTTCATTAATTTCATAATCATGTTCATTACTGGTTACTTTAGTATAAATTCTTTTAGCAGGTGACTCTTGGTCCCTTGCATGATAAAGTTTTCTTTTTAGTCTTTTTGGTTTGTATTGCTCATCAGAATCTGTGTTGCATCTTTGAATGGATTTTCCTGGTTTTTTTATTACCCTGTTTTGAAGACCAGAGTATTTAGTTTCTAGGAATTTTCCCATTTCGACGAGATTAATTACTTATTTTTCTATGTTGATTAAATTTATAAAACTTAAACTTGCATGAGATAAAGTTATAATAAAGTACAGTAGTGAAGAAATCAAAAAGCAATATTTACATTTACTGCATTAATTTTAAGGTTATAGTAGACGGTAAACATCGAATAGGAAAAGATTTCGAATCCTTGTTTCTATAATTAAATTGGTCGAAACTCTCAGGTGTATTATCGCATCCTATTTGTATACATTTTCGGAATTCTAGCTTAAACCTTGTTTCTAAAGATTATTTTATTTAATTTCTCGGAGAAAAATTATTTAAATTTTAAATAATCTGTAAAAGAAAAAAATGTGATTGATTTTAGAAGGTAAATAGAATAGTGTTTGTACTTTTAAAGAAAGTGCAGTTTTTACATTCCTGCAATAAATAGTTTAGAAATGTACATTAGGTGATTTTTTAGTTAATAAAATACATATTTTAAAACTATTTTATTACTATAAAAACAGTAAATACAATATACATAAATAATAATAAAAGTTTACACTGCAAAATAAAAATTAAGAATAATTATAAATATTTAATTAAAACATTTATAACATATTTTTAATATGATGAGCTAAACACTATCGGATTTTTAACCAAGATAAAGTACAACATATCATGTTTTATTTTAAATGCTGAACTACTAATCAGTGTTTATTATTCGTTCAAACGTAAAGCACTACTCATAAATAATGTATGACTAATTCAGAAGTAATGAAACCAGGAGCCTAACGAATTAAACCTGGTTTTTAACAATGGAAAAGCCATTTTCATGTTGTTATTTTAATGTGAATACTTAACCTATTTTCTTAAAATTTATGTTTGCTAACCGGTTCTAAAAATATTCTGCACTCTCTTAACCCGATTTAACGGAAGTGTAACCAATGCGGAAGGGTTACTCCGTCTCTTGCTAAGCTTTGGACGGGTGAAGGCGAGCTAGCGAATGCCTGAGCAAAGCCATCCGGGGGTATAACAGCCCCCAATCTGCAAGTCAAGAGAAGAATTGAAGAGAATCAAGAACCCAACCTATAACCAGATTTGTTTTTTGTTTAGTAAATTTTCAGGTATGTATTTTAAATTTTGATATGGATGAACCAAATTTAAAATGTAGAGTATGTTGGGAAAATAAGGATAAAAAAATCTGTGTTAACGTAACCACGAAATGGGCAGTTGACTCATTAAAAACTATAAAAGATGTAATACTGCTCTGTGTTCCTTGGATGGTAAGTTTTCTTGTATTTATTATTTACAAAATTAGATGTTATTCTACGTTGTACTTAAAACTAACAAAAAGTTGGAAACTTCTTAAAATTAACTGTTTTTTGTTTAACTTTTCTCACATTAGCCTATGTTTATTTTTGTAGACCATTAAAGATAAACATTTTCTTTGCAAGCCTTGCTTGTGGCAATTAAAGTTTACATACGATTTCATAGAAAGATGTTTAAAAACAGAAAATCTTTTAAATGAAGCAAGGAATAATGGAAAAGGACCGGTTAGATTAGAAGATATATTTGAAAAATCTTTAAAAAGAGGAAATAAAATAAGAATTATTTTTGATAATCCTGTTATTTCACAAACAAATACTTTGAATGGTGCCGATGAATCCATTCAAGAAATAGTGGAGGATGTAAATGTAAATACTGTCAGTACAGTTCAGGGTTATACAGAGGACAACCAAAATATAGCTGAAAATATAAACATTAAAATTCAAATTCCAGATAAATCATTGCCTTCTGAACATGATTATTGCATGAATAAAAGTACTGAAATATATGCTGACCTTAGAGAAAATAAAGAAAATACAAGCCAAGTTGACTTACCAAGAAATAAAAGATCTAAAAAAGTTCTAAGACAACATGGTTCAAATAATCCTGAGAAAGAAAATATTTTCAGTATAAGTGACAGTGAATGTGAGAATAATGACGAGAGCTTTTTTAATGAATCATCAGTTGGAGATACTATTGAGACAATTATTATAGATTCTCGTGAAAATGATATTCCAGCTGAGAAAAAAAACTCTAAAAATATATGTCAAGAAAATGATACATATGATAATAGTAATCTATTAAACCAGTCTACAAATGAATTAACAGAGTTACTAGATATTGCAGCTGTTGATATTTGGTTTGTAACTGCTCACAGTGAGATGACTGCAGAACAACAAAATGGTTTGGTTCAAGATGGAGTCAACATTTTAAATATGTCCTCTGACTTGAATAAGAAAACAAGAACTATATATTTAGGAAGAGATTTGATTAGGACGGGCAATTCCAGGTGTTCTAGATGTGAAATATCATTTGCTAGCAGGTAAATATAAGATTTAATGTACCTTATTTTTTTGCCACTTCAATAATAAAGAAATTGAAGAAACAATGTAATAATATAAAAAAATAGTAGTATTTTTATGCACTTGGAACCCAAAACATTTATTCTTCTCTTTAAGCATTAACACGTTGAAGATCAGAGACGCTGATCAGCGTCTTTTTCTGAAGTTGCGATGTGACACGACGTTGTTCAACTTTATATATATGTTCCTCTGTGTTATAGTGTCACGCATATGTATTTTTATTCCTACCCTCCTTTTCCCAGTAATAACCCCAACAATTTTAACCACAACACCGTACAGCGTCTCGAGTTGCATGCATTGTGCATTGGTCACTAGAGTACTGTCATGTTGTAGTTCCGCAGTGTTGAACGCATATCAGCTTTGTGTCAGTTTTACCAAGTTTAACCACTTGTTATTGTGGCAGCGTCAATATTTAAAGTGGGCTTAAGTTACCAAAATATGTGGTTTTACCCCACATTTAGTGGTAAAAATAGTATGATTTTCAAAAATCAGTTATTTAAAAAAAAATGTACTGACTAAATTGGTACCTTACAAAAATAGTTACTGTCCTTCAACGTGTTAATCAAATAATCAGGAAAGAAATCAGAGCTAGTTTTCCTTGTATTGTAATCAATGTAAAATATTAAGTAAAATGTTATAAATTTTTTATTACCTTTGTCAAAAATCCAAAGATGAACATTTTTGGGCATTGGTGCTTTTATTTTGTTAAGATTGTTCTTCCGTTCTTTACCATTTTAGTGCCTGGGTGATTTTGTGTGTGTGTGTGTGTTTTATGCTTAAAAAAGCATTAAGCCTTAACAGAAGTTGTTTTCTTGTTTTATATACTCACATTTCGTACACTTCAGAAATTTACTTAAAATATTCTCGTTTCGTACACTGAATTATTTAATCAATTTTTCATTGTGACGACCCAAATAACCAGTCATATAAATTAGTCTAGTCGAGAAGTGTGTTTCCTGCAAAAAATAGGTATAAGACTTTGAAAAATATGAGTGATAGTTCATTCGACGCGGAATGCAAAGCTGAGAAAGGCGTTTTCAGGATTTTTTCTTCCAATAAAAGTTGCACTTGTTTTTTTTTTTATCTTGGGACAGTCCACGAAGGCTGATGCCTAAGTACTAACGTACCGTGGGTGCCTTAAGTGTGGTGAGAGGGTGTTTGTTCACACGGGACTTAAATTTTTGGGAGATTGGGAGGAAAAGGGAAAAAAAAGCTTCTGCGGGCAGCAGGTTCCACAGTCTTGACACTCTAGGGATAAAGGAACGAAAGCGGGAAGTTCGGGGCTCTCTAACTGAACTGTAAAGGATGTAAAAGTTGCACTTGGTTGCTCTGTTGGGAGTGCCAGAGAAGGAATTACTGGCCACTCCTGAGCAAAAACCCTAAAAATACCTATAGAAGAGCGACAGATCCCCTACAGCTCGAGGTGGGAAAACCTTTCTGTGACGTTGGATCAAATAAGACGAACGGCTCTTCTTTGAAGGGGTCCAGAATGCTAAGTGTTGTAGGGACGCCATTCCCAGACATGAGAACAATATTCTAAAGAGGGTCTAATTTGAGATACATACAGAGGTCAGTTTGGGAAGAAGAAATATTTTCTGGCCCCGGAAGGGGAATCCAAGTTTTTTGAAGCTGCCAAGGCTATGGATGTAATGTGTTTTGCCAGTTAAGGTTATTCTAAAAACTAACGCCAACAAGATTAAACGACTTTTGTTCTGCAGAACTTGGCCGCTCATATTAGAGAGATGAGCTTTTTGAATTTTTCGACAGCAAAACAGGGCTTTTTGAGCATTAAACTGAACAAAATTTTTGGCATTTTCCAAAATAAGTTTGAGGTCTTGTGAAAGAGATATCTGCATTGACCTGCGCTTGGAAACCCAGAATCACACGGTGGCTTATGAAATTGAATACTGAGTGGAGTTTAAACATCAGCAAAACTATGAATGGGATTGATTGTGGAAGAGAAGATCGTTAATGTGTGAAGAAACAGCGGGGGTGCCAGCACTGAGCCCGGGGCACCCGGCTTTAAATTTTGGGAGAATTTTGGAGAATGACCATCTACACTAACTGATATACATCGATTAGAAAGGAAACTGGAAAGCCAAGAGCAAAGCTTAGGTGGAAGACCGTAAGAGAAGTTTGTTAAGAAGCCCATCATGCAAGACCTGATCAAAGTTTTGGGATATGTCAAGAGCAACAATCTGGGATTCACCAAGAAACTCAAGGGACTTGTTCCAGTTGTGTGAGACAAGGAAGAAGATCAGCTGTGGATCTACTGTGACGGATCCATATTGTTATCATGTAAGATCTTATGTTTTTTCCAGATACTTTAAGATTTGGGAATTTTGAATTTCCATTACTTTGCAAACAACTGAAAAAAAGAGATATAGGTCTATATTTGGGAAAGGGGAGAGTTTGGACCCTTTTTTTTTGGGGACAGGTTGCACACGCGCGCCACTCTCCGGGAAAATGCCCGTGTCGTAAGAGATTCGAAAGAGGCGAGTTAGGATGGGTGCAAGCTCGGAGCACATTTTTTAAAGGGCGATTGCTGGTATGCCATCCAGCCCAGACGATTTTTTAGTTTTAAAGAGAAGAAAGAATACGCGCGTTTGACTTTAAAAATTATATCGGACATTTTATGAGAAACGGGGGCAACTGTTGGAAGAGGAAGATTAATAGGATGATCAAGCTTAGAATTGGCAGCAAATTGTTTGGCAAATGTTCGGCTTTTTTCCCTTTTGGGGGTAGAGACAATTCCATCTTCAGAAATTAGGGGTGGAAAAGAATTTGTGCAAAAGTTTTGACTAATATTTTTGGCAAAGGACCAGAAAGCTTTACTGCCATTGAGCAAGATAGAACTTTATCTTTTATCCGATTGTTAAAACGGTCTTTTGCTTCTGAGATGGTTTTGATTATACTGATTTCTTGCTTGATGCTAGCCTGCCGATTTTCGGGACGGGTTTTGAAGAAACTTTTTGTGGGCTTGAATTTTTAAGAGTCTGGCTTTATCCAAAGGGTTTAGAAAACCACGGTTTTTTGATTTGGTTTTGGGGGTTTTTTTTAGTGTGGGGAATATAGGTCTCAATGCCTAGATAGATTGTTTCTGTAATTTTTTTGCATATTTCGGAAGGATCGTGAGTAGAAAAAACAGGTAGGATACCAAGGGTAGCTGGCAAAAAAATCTCTCAGACCATCCCAGTCGGCCGAGTTGTAGAGCCAGACGGTTTTGTGGCGGCATGCGTTCAGTGGCCTCAAAATGTGTGGAGTTGATACGGTGACCAAAACCATGGTCAGAGCGACCAAGGGAGCAGTTACTGATCTTGATAGAGTTCGGGGGGGGAAGTAAGAAAGAGATCTAGGGGGGTTTGGAGTATGGGTGGGAACCCTAGGAAAGTAGGTAGGTTCCATAATTAGATTGGTGAGCGAGTTGCTGATTGCGAAATTTTCTGCTGCTCTGCCCCTTTTGTATCAGTTTTTTTAGAGCCTAGCCAATCCTTATTATGAACATTAAAATCCCCGAGGACGATTACTTCGCCAATGGAAACTGGGGGAAAAAATATTGTCATCTTTATTGAAAGGAAATCAAAAAAATCGTTGTAGGAATTGTCAGACGGGGACCGGTATATACAGCAGATGAATTTGGTAGAAGATTTGAAAGTAAGTTTAAGCCAAGAATATCAGGCCTACCCGATTCGAGGTTAGAAACCCTAAACACAAGCCAGGTCGTTGCGAACGTAAGCACAAACGCCGCCATGGGGTCGAAAAGATGAAATGAGTTCATACCCTGGGAAAAGAAGGTGGTTGGTTGCTGTTTTGGGACTTATTTGGGTTTCTGTAAGAAATGAGTATGTGGGGTTTGGAGGATTGAAGAGAATGATCTTTTTTGCAATTTCCGCTATCTTTTATGGTTTTTGAGTTATCATCAAAAATCGAGATGACTCTTCTTAATACGTTTTTTGTTAATAACAATTGCAATTTTTATTGGCAGAAAAAATCCTCAAAACGCCTTTCTCGAATTTGCATTCCGCGTCAGATGAGCTATTGCTTATACTTTTCAAAGCCTTCTAATTATTTGTCACAGGAAACACACTTCTCGACCAGACTAATTTATTTGACTAGTTATTTGGGTCGTCACAATGGTTGATGTATGAAACGAGAAGCATAAAATTAATTAAATAATTTAGTGTATGAAACGAGAATATTTTAGGTAAATATCTGAAGTGTAAGAAACAAAAATAAATCAATTAAAACACTACCTCTTTAAAACCAAACAAGTAATTATTTTTGATAAATAGAGTAAACAATAAAATATGACAGGTATTTATGATTTTAGATCAAGCCTTATCTGTTTTTGGTTGGATGTATGAAGTGGCAGGATTGTATTTGCGCTAAAAATCTTTTAGAAAAATGAATCTAACAAGTATGGAGATATTTTCCCTTTTAGAAAGATGCAGAATATTGTTAAATAAGTAAAGTGTGAAAAAAAAAATCAAAGAAAAGTTTTTTTTTCTAATTTAATGACATAACTTTGTATGTATTGATTGTAAAGATAAAATTAACAAGAAAAGGCAAATAACGCAGTTTTTTGCAGATTTTTTTGCTCCTTAAATTTCTCTGAGAATCTCCATACAGTGAAAGCTCTCATAAGCGGACATCGACGGTTCCACCTTTTTTGTCGGATTGCGGGGACGTATTTAAAAAAACAATGTTGATGATGACAGCTCAAAGATAAAAAGTCGGTGTGTAAATTTAATAAAACTAACAAAGTAGCAATAAAAAGGTGGCATTTTGATTAGCATCAAATTGCGCAACTTTGCCTCCATTTAATCTACCTCGTATCTCTTTAAGTTTCCGAGATCCCAATTACAAGAATCGAATTTGGGACAATCTGTGCCTCGTCACCTTTCAGTTTTGCGGTCTTTTGTCTACGAATGTTTTCTTTTTAGTTTGATAATCTCTGCGGCTTGAGTTTTGCCTATTTTAAAACTTAAACAATAAAATCAATGACTTTTTTTACATAAAAACATTAAACTAAACACATGCCTTTTACCCAATTTATGAACATTTAACAGCAACATTAATCACCTCTATTTTTTGCCTTACTGATAAAAAAAAATATATATTAGGCGCCATTGTGATGTGAGCTTCAACACTATTTATCAGTCACTAACATTTCTGAAGGCAAGAAAGCTCTGCATTTGCGCCTAAAAGGGGGATTCACTTGTGGTATTTTCAGGGACCGGGGAAATACCGCGGATACCGTTAAAAACAGACGCTGTTCGTATGGGATTTATTAACTATTTAATCCGGTTTCGGAGCTTCGTGTCCGCTATTGAGAGCGTTTTGAGCCTGTTGGGGATAATTGTACTCTCCGCGCCCGTCCGACAGAGCTTCCGGTAATGAGAATGTATTTTATTAGGAATTGATACCAAAAAATTTGGTTCCAGAAATATTATTCCAAAAAATTTGGTTCCAGAAATATTATTCGGGTATGAGAGCTGTCCGCTCATAAGAGCTGTCCGTAAAGAGAACTTTCACTGTATTTAGCTAGAAAAAGTGTAGTCTGTGATTAGGTTAGGGTTAGGTTTAAAGTGAGTGGACCTTTTACGCCCTCCACCGCGACCGCTCGGTCATTGTGGCACACACCTTTTTATATTTCTTTCAATAGGATCAGACTTCTAGTAAATCCGATAATAGACTGGAAGAGGTTCTTACAACTCCCTTACTCGTGTCGCTACCGGACACGAGCACAATATGTTTATGGTGTTCCTATGTATGACGAGCAGACGATTAGATCCGTCATGCCTTCTTCTCCCGGTCTAGTGACGTGGGTAGCTACCAGGTCCTTGTTACAGGAACCAGATGTACTTTCTGAGGCCGTATCTCCGACCTTTCCTTATGAAAACAGTTCTATCCGCTTTCTGTTTAAAGCCAGGGAACCTTTTTCCCTATAAAAGTGGTTCTGTCTGCCTTCTGTTTGGATTCAGGGATCCCTTTCTAAGCACCCGCTTGTTCGGGATGAATTAGCCCTTCCTCATGAAACAGGCGTCTGTGATTTCAGGGGCACCTTTCGAAGCGGATTAACCCGGTTCGGTCGGCGCACCCTTGTCTGCTTTTGACCTTTGTCACTTTTTCCCATGAAAGCGGTTCTGTCTGCTTTCTGTTGGAGCTAGGGAGTAATAGTCCACCAGTATCTCAGAGGCACCATTGGAGACACCTGTTTAAGGCACAGAATGTCATTCACCTTAGCACGGTATGCTAACACCTTGAGTTAAGCCTTGTGTTCATCTTAACTTCGGATCCCGTCCCATTCGCTAGCGGCTGGAGTTGCCGATAACCGACAACTCCAGCGCATGTTACAAAAGATCCTACTGGGCCCAACCACGACATCGACGTGCCCAAGCCTATCTTGTAGAATGATTAATTCAAAACTTATTTCTTCCTGCAGCTTTTCTCTTCAACCAATACTTACAAAGCTATAAGTAACTAAAATAGAAAAAGAATACGTTTTTTTGATTCTTATCACATTTTTTTTTATTAAACAGAAAAAGCAATCAATCCTTTTTGTATTCATTTAACAACGCTAATTTTCTGACTATTGCTGCTCATATTTTATATTAAAATATTATGTAAATTAGTGTAGAAGACTCAGTATCCTTCATTTGCAATTTACTTAATATGGAGGTCAATTCAATAAATAATTTTTTTTCTGAAACTCATGTTACAAATCTGCTTTTATCGAAAATACTAATCGATCGCCAATGCCATTTTATAATAATTGAACTACTGGAGTGTCTCCATATCTATAAATAGGAGTATTTGTATAATTCTAGTTCCTACATAAAGTTCATTATTTTCATTAGTTTTACTATTACCTACTTATTTAAGATGCGACTATCTGGACCATGTACATTTACATAGAAGGGGAAAAATTAAAACGCCTGGAGAGCCGATCTATACTTGTGAGTTCTGTTCTGAAACATATACCCTTGACATAGAGTTTAGAACGCATACTAGATATTTACATGGCGTTTCTTGTCCCCATAAATGTACGAAATGCAATAGAAGGTTTAAAAGTAAGTGTTATTTTGTTTATATTTTAAATACCTACCGTTATATACTGTTATAATTTCACCATACAGCATGTGTTTAATTTTAGTCAACATATGACCTTTATTATTGACTGAATATATATATATATATATATATATATATATATATATATATATATATATATATATATATATATATATATATATATGTTGTAACGTAGATTTTCACGGATGGTGGAATGTACATTTGTATTTTTCCGGTTTGCAATCCGTTTGTCAGTAGATGAATTTTCACGACGTTTCGCCAACATACATATATATATATATATATGTATTATATATATATATATATATATATATATATATATATATATATATATATATATATATATATATATATAAAATAAGGAGGAGGGAAGTCTTGGTCGACAGTTAAACAACAAAGGTGGACCGATACCCAAGAAATTTATTACCTTTATATATATATATATATATATATATATATATATATATATATATATATATATATATATATATATATATATATATATATATATATATATATATATATATATATATATATATATATATCTTTATGAAATTTTGTGGTTTACCCAGAAAATGTAAATGAGAAGTAAATTAATAATTGAAGGGTACAGGCTAAAAAGGGGGAATGTCAAAAATCGTTAATTTTCAGGAAATCAATTTTTAATTTTAAAACCCAATAACTTATTACTTTGTTACTTTGTATTGAATGTATTGATGGATTTAGTTAGTTATGCCTATTTGGGATCGGAATTGAGAAAACATTAATGAAATTCCATTTAAAAAAAATTTTAGAGCATAAAAGAAGAAGAAACTACAGTTTGTAACGAACAAGAAGGGGGAATGTCACATATTTCCACTGTAGTTTTGTGGTATGATCAGTTTTTTATACACAAGCTATTCTAAAGCAAAACAACAAAGGTTATTTCGGATTTCTCTTTTTTATTGTGAAAGATACAGAAGAAGTTCAATCACTTTTTTGCGCCTCTTACACCCCGAGCTTTTGGAAAGGAAGCCTTGTCTTTGACATTTCTGGTATGTTTTAATGTAGAAAATATTTTCTAGCGGTTGGATTGGCGACAGAATTTCATTAAGCACTGTAGGTCATTGTACTTGGCCAGTGTTATAGGCAGTAGTCCTGCAAATAGATAAAACATCCTTAACATTGGAAAATAATATTATGTGCACAGCTAGATACCTTTGTGTAATTGGCCTGGTAATTGAACAAATTGTTTGGCAAATTATTGATACATCTTTTCTTCGGTTCAGTCAAAACAGCCGACTCCCACATACCATTCCATGTTGAGCGATGTAGACAAGCCTGGGATGATGTTTGACGACTTTTAGTTCACGTATGGGGCGGATCTTCATTGGGCACTTATGCTTGTAAAGTGTAGAAAAATACGTAGTCCAGCATTTAAAAAAATCGAAAGTGATTTCAATAACATCAAAAGGATTTGGTTTAACTCGTGCAGCTCTGAAAACTTCAGCCCTTCATTTGGAAGTTCCACACGCGACTTTTGCTGAACTAGTCCAAAATCCTTGTCGCATTCCATAAATGAATGTCCCTCTAATGGGAAAAGTGATCTTGATTTCATCAAACCTTTTTTGCACATGCACTAAGTGATGGAGGTAACGGATAACTGTGTAATTTTTATTCTGTCCCCCACATGAGTCGCAAAATATATCGAGGACTCGAACACTACTGGGTAGAAAGTTGTAGCAAAATGATGCAACATCGAACATACTTCGCAGAGCCTTTTCGACCGTTTGTTTCAGGATAAGTATAGAAAATACTTTGACTAGTCGACAAAACATGAATATTAAAAGAGAATACAGATAACTGTCTCTTATAATAAACATCATTTGTGCTGATGTTGGGCACTGGCAGATTTTTAGTTCTCATTTGCCCGACTGGATAATTTTGCAGCCTTTTTTCTTGAATAAAACACTTCAGCTTTATGCTTGTGAAGTAGATTTTGTTGCTGGAGGGTAGTGATTTTGTCATCTAGTTGGTTTTTTCTAGGGCATTTTCTGACACATTCTTCATTTTGGCTTCTAGGGACCTAATATTTGCCAAGTATTCGTCACAGATACTGCACGTATCCGACCTTGGGTAACCAAATGATATGTTGAAGTCTCGTGAGAAGATGGATCTATATGTTTCATATGACACACAATATTTTTGATCTGTAACGGTATTTTTGTACATACTGTACATTTTTCTGATATTCAAATCTTCGGGCAGGTAGGTTTTGGAAGAATCCTTTAGGGCTGTAATGGCTTTGTCGTCCTTTGAAAGAACTAATATGATTGACTACTAGATCTTTTAGATTCCTGTTTCAGCTTAAGAGGCCTATTTATGTGTTTTCCTCGTTTATCAATGGCGCTGCCAGTCATTTTTAAAGATTTCTGGGGAATTTCAAGCTTTTTTTGTATAGTATGTAAGGAAAGAAAAGTTCCTTAAAACAAACGGGTACTCTGTTGTCTCACCATCTAAAGAGATTCTGACACGATAAGCAAATGAACTGTCATGTAATCTTGCGACCTCTTCTGCCTTACGTGGACGTCGCTTTTGTACGGACAGACACTAATAAGTCCACACAAATAGATGTTTTGCTCATCCACGGATTTTAATAAATTAAACTCGCTTATTATCTTTTGTCTTGCATTAGGTGGAACTTTATCAAAACACTTGTGACGTTTACATTGGCAGTCGCTTCCTGTCACATGGCTTTGTAGATTAAGTTTTAGAAACATCAGTTAGTCTTCCGTAACTTTTTTCTTTTTTCCCTGAACTTGCATAACAACAAAGTCTTCACTGTCACTGATACTTGGGTTCATTTTATACTGTTTATTAGCACTACAGTATTAAAACACGACTTGTCAATTATATTTCTACAAGTTTGACAAACAATAAATAAACACCAGAACCGGTAAACACCACCAGAAAATAAAAGCAACTGCAGCCACGAGAGCGTTCTGACAGTTCCAGAATAACGTGCATTTGTGACGTTCCCCCTTCTTAGCATGTGGCGCGCGGACTCTCCTCCTTTTTAGCCAGTATAGCTTAATTTAAATTGTCGATATCTGGCACTCTTCCCTTTTTTTCGCCTGTATAATGTTACTAGGTGATACTTCTGTCTGTTAAAAGTTAAACGGACTGGACAGCTCAAAATGAGCAAAAATTGACATTCCCCTTTTTAGCCTGTACCCTTTAATTAGTTTTACCGCAAATTAGTAGAATAATGCAGTAATTTTGCTGCTAACTATACAATATTTCTTCCTCAAACGTCAGCAAATCCGTCATTACTCGGCTGTGTAGACTACCGCAGAGTTTCATTTTTCCGCCGCCGGAGCTTTACTTGCCTATAGGCAGAGGAAAAAGTTTTACCATAGTAACATAGATACAAACAAACAACAAAACAAGCATCAACAACTCAATATTTATTAAACTAAAAACAAAACTAAAATTTTTATTTATTACTCGATTAAATATTAAATTAGGCCAACCAACAGAGCAAAAAATGTACTCATTTTTACATTTAAATTAAGCCGGAAACAACCTGTGTCACCTTTTAAAACATGGTAAATGGATGAAAACCCCGGGTTTGTCCCCAGCGAATTTGTTTACAGTAATTGTTTAAACGACAAAAACTCTAAAAAAAGGTATTTTTTTAGTTTTTCGCGTATAACTCAAAAACTATTAAAGATATCGCGATGCTGTCAATGGGACTATTTTAAAGAATTTAAAAAAAAACACACAAAATGGTTTTTTATAGAGCTTTTTCCGAGCATTTCCCTCCGAGAAAATCCAAAAATAGATCTTTTTTCAAAAAATTATATCTCCGTTGAGTTTAAAGATTAAGGAGTAATTTTTCGAAAAATGGTAGCTAATAATACGTAGTTTAACTACGCAGAAAATGGTTTTTGTCGGATTTATAGTTTTCGATTAAGGGGTAATCAAAACTTTAAGGCCTTTTTTGCGAGGCTCAGGCGGATCAATGTATTTTCATAAATCAAAAATTAAAAATCAAAATCTTTCCATATTTTAAATTTTTCGTTCAGGGGGTGGGAAATCGGTGAAAAAAGTTTCCAAAAGTCGTGCGAAAGGCGAAAAACGACCAGCGTAGCAGAGTAGATTAGCGGTAGGGGCGGAGTGAAACCTATTCCATAAAAACGTTTCTTTTATAGGTTTTTTGGGCCACTGAATTCGAATATTATATTAGAAATTATACTTGAGGGCTTAGATGACTTAAATTCACCCTTTTTTACCCTCCGCACTTCTAAAACATACATTTCTGTAAAAAAAATCCTCATTCTTATGGTACAAATAGTTTTTTTTGGGACACTGACTTTGAATATGATATTAGAAATTACATAATATGATATTATAAATTACATTTAAGGGCTGGGAAGGGCTTAATTCACCCTTTTGTACTCCCTACACCCCTAAAACATACATTTTGCTATTTTTTTTTTCATTAAAACCTATATGTAACAAAAAAAAATGGAGAAAAACTTTTTTTAGCGAAATATATGATTTAGGGTTAGCCTGTTTTAGTCCTTCTAAGCCCCCAATAATGTCATATTCGAATTTAGTGGCCCAAAAAACCTATAAAAGAAACGTTTTTTTTTTAAATTGTTTTATGCTTGGGGGGTAAAAAGGTGAAAAATGGCTTTAAAGAAAAACCTTTTCGTAGGATCCACTATTTCTTTCCGACAGTTTGTAGTTGATCGGTTTCTAATAAAAATGCATAAAGTTGTATCTCGATTCATGGTCTTCCAAACTCATTTAACAGTAAATTACAGATTTACCCGTACTAATAGGCATTTCTCTTACGTTGCCTCGCTCCCCCACTACCGCGTCCTTACTCTGTTTCGCTCACCGTTTTTCGCGTTTCAGATACTTTTTTCACCCACCCTCTAAGCAAAAAATTCAAAATATCGAGAGAAAGATTTTGATCTTTACTTTCATATGCCTTTTTCAGAATAAAAATCCTTTCAGCTAATTCTAGACTTTGCCATTCTTTTCCACTTACTATAAAAAGCGCGAGGAAAATCCGCACGGGCCAGTTTAGTTTTGTATTCAGACGAGATAAGAAGGTGACAGACAGTTAAAGGTTAAACAGTTGTCATTATTACGTTACGTTAAAGTGTTACCATAGAAACGTTTGTAAACCAGATATCCAATAAAAAGGTGTAAAACCAGGATCCGTGTTTTTATACGGGGTGTCCCGGAACATTTGGTGTCAGAAGCGGAACGAAATCTCCAAGGAAGCCGAAGTGGTTAAGGCTCTATTACCGCCGCCATTTTTGGTCCTTTTTATGTCAAATGCAATTAGTTTAAATATTTCAACTAGAGGGCGTACACGTGTCAAATTTCAGTTATTTATTTCTTTGCGTAAATCGGTTGTAAATTTTCAAGGTAATCTCAACAAAAAAGGCTGGAATGTGGCTGCCTGGATATCAGGCGGTGTTGCCGGTAACAACAAATTGATAATACTACGAAAAATTTGTTTTTAAATTTAAAAGAATAAAAATATTAAGAAAATTGTAGGTAAATTGTATTTTGTAGATAGCGTCGCGGTAGTTATCATAAATATGGTTTTAATTTTATTTCTCAACATCATTAAAATGCTTTTTTTATACTCTCCTGCAGGCTACTAGGACTTGAGTTCAAATACTATATAGTAACGTGGGTGCCTTCAGGGAAATAAAGTTGTTTTTTAATACAAGCCTTAAAAAATTGTTGTTATGATAAACGAAATTGGCTGGAAGTGATTCCACAATCTCGACACTCGGGGTATAAACGAGTGAACACAGGTTTTGGGCTTACAAAGGCTTATGTGTATTAGTTTTAGTATAAGCCGAAGAGACGTTGTTGATATATATTACGAAAATTGCAAGATGTTAACTTAAGCAATAAAATTACAATTCATAATTAGGCTGGTGTACATTCAAATTCACTATCACTCTCCATTTTTACACAGCAAAAGATATTTTTTTCTAACAATACTTTTGACAGGTTGAAATTAAAATAAGTGTAATCAGGCAACCGAAAATCACGACCTACTTGATTCAAATTTTTGTGACATTCGTGCTGTTTCCTCATTATTTTGGCCAAACCAGACCCAACCTATGTGAAAAAATTTCACACAGTAGTATCATACATCATGTGAAATTAGTCATTTTCAGATCCTGTTTGACGTGCGTTTTTAGACACTTTTCATACAGTCGTAGAAAAAGCACTTTTCATTATCCGAAACTTGACTTGACTTGCAAATTGGGGGCTGTTATACCCCCGGATGGCTTTGCTCAGGCATTCGCCAGCTCGCCCTCACCCCTTCAAAGCTTAGCAAGAGGCGGAGTAACCCTTCCGCATTGGTTACACCCCCGATAAATCGGGTTAAGAGAAAATTCGACAGAACTATTGACTTTTTAAAGGTTAGGACAGAACCGAAAGTAAGCAGTGTTGCCGCGGCTTGTTTTACAAATTCCGCTTTTTGTCACACAAAATTCCGCTATTTTCCGCTACGCTTATTAAAATGTTTGTTTCGTAAAAATATATAAAATAAACTAAACGGCGACCGGCGACGAGATAAATAATAGGCTACGGTTAAAAATATATGGTTATTTTTTACTTACCGGGCCTACGGCTGATTTTATTGAAATTTTGTATACTGGGGTTTTTTGAGGCGCTGATCACGAATTTGAAGTCAATTTTTGCCGGATACTTTTAGTTTTTAAGTTATAACGCCCCACTTGGACCTAACCTAAAGACTGCACACACTTTTCTAAAATTGCTCCTGCTTAAAACTGATTACAGCCAAAATGGAAGATTTTATGGAAATACACTTATTATTTTATAAGATAAATTTAATTTCATCTTTATTTAACAAATATTTTTAAATAAAAAAAAAGCACAACAAATACTTCCCAAAAATATTATTTTTACTTTTATAAATGTCAACAAAATTATCTAGGAATTTTAGACAGTTTTATGTTGGTACGCCAGGGACCCGCGAAACAATTGAATGGCTTACTTTTTAAATTCCATTCATCACCATTCAATTGTTTCGCGGATCCCTGGCGTACCAACATAAAACTGTCTAAAATCTTTAGACAATTTTGTTGACATTTAAAAAAGTAAAAATAATATTTTTGTTGTTTTTTTGTTAAAAATATTTGTTAAATGAAAAGGAAATTAAATTTATCTTATAAAATAGGTAGTGTATTTCCATAACATCTTCCATTTTGGCTGTCATCAGTTTTAAGAAGAAGGAATTTTAGGAGAGTTTGTGCAGTTTTAAGGTTAGGTCCGAGTGGGGCGTTATAACTCAAAAACAAAAATTGCCCGATAAAATTTGATTTTAAATTCGTGATCAGCGCCCCAAAAAACCTAGTATACAAAATTTCAATAAAATGGGCCGTGGGACCGGTAAGTAAAAATTTACCAAATATATAATAGACTAAATTAAAATACTTTATCAAACGTATTTTAAATTTGGAGCCTAAAAACTTTCAGAACATTTTATCTCTTGAAACTGTATTTTAATTACTGTAAAGCTGTATCTAAATTTTGAATATTTAAAATCGTATTGGACACACCATTAGTAATAGGAACGTATTTGATGAGCCCCATCTAGCAGCAAAAGCCGAAGCGATGAATATAATAGCCGCAAAATTAGAACCTAAATAGTTTAACTTTTATTTAAAAAAAAAATAAATGTTTGTTTGAACGCAATTTTAAAACCGTTTTACCTTACAAAATATTTTTGCACTATTTTAAACCGCTAAGTCCGACCCTGAGCACGTGTAATCATGAATGAAAATTATAAATGACACCGCCCCCTGGCGAGAGAAGGCTAGAACCTAAGGGCGTGAATATTCAAATAACTGGAATCAGCTTCTCAACCGCTCTGAGTAGTACGTACATATGCTTCCCCTACAAGATAAGCAAAAGAGACGGATATACTTCCCGATTCGGTATGATCGGTTACGAGCGGAGGAGAAATATGACATAAGCACAAAATGTTGATTTTTCGTGTTTTCGGTACTTTAGGTACCAAATATATCAACAAAAACAAAAGTTTAAGTGGACTTTTTGGAAGAAATCACATTTAAAGAGATTGGAAATAAGGATCCACTACTGGAATTTCTTATTTTGTACGTCAGTCGTAAGAATCGCGCTGTTTTGTATTGACGATTGAATTGTACAAAATTCAGTGTTTTAGAATTATAAAAACCAACTATTTATAAATGAAACGGACGAAAAAAAATACCCGTACTTGATCGTTAGTTCTTCCTTGATTACTCTTGCAAATCTCGGGTAAGTCCTCTTGTTTTTACTCAAGTGTTTGGTACCCAACTAAGAGCTTGTTTTCATGTGTAAAATGTTACGTTTTTTAATATGGCCGCCAGTGGAAATGAAGCCTTAAGAAGAATTTTTGAATGCCAGTTGGGACAAGACAACAAACAGCTGTTATGGAAGAATTAAGTAGCCTAATAAAACAAATGATGGAAAAACAAGAAGACGTAAAAAACGAAATGAAGAGAAGCCAAGAAGAAATGAAGACCAGCCAAGAAGATCTGAAGAAAGAAATGAAGACCAGCCAAGAAGATCTGAAGAAAGAAATGAAGACTAGCCAAGAATCCAAGAAAGAAGATCTAAAGAAAGAAATGAAGACGAGCCAGGAATCCATGAAAGAAGATATAAAGAAAGAAATGAAGACCAGTCAAGAAGATCTGAAGAAAGAAATGAAGATCAGCCAAGAATCCATGAGAGAAGATCTAAAAAGAGAATTAAAGACCAATCAAGAGGAAATGAAGAGAAGTCAAGCAGAAACAAGACAACAGATTGAAAAAATTCAAAAAGACATCAAGAAGAGCCAAGAAGAAATGAAACAAGAGCTTAAAGAAAAGATGGTGAAAATTCGAGAACACCTAAAAGGAGAATTTCAACAAAGTCAAGATGAGCTAAGAAAACAAATGCTATTTGAATTAAATCTTAACAAGGAAGATGTTAAATAAGAGATGCAAGAAATACAACAATGAAGACAAAGTTTATCAAATCCAAGGTCAAATGCAACAAGAAGTCCAACATTTACAGCGACAGATTAAAAATATAGCTAGTACAGGTGTTGTTTCAGAATGTGGTACCACCGTAACTGTTATGAAACCACCCACTTTTGACGGCAAGGTACCCTGGGTTACGTATCTTCGACAATTTGAAGCTGCCGCCAATGGAAATAATTGGAGTTCACCAGAGAAGGCATGAGCTCTAGTACTAGTTCTTCGAGGAGAAGCTATGGAGGTTTTAAGAAACATTCCCGAGGAGAAGCAATGTGACTACGAAACCATTGTTAAGTTCCTGGAAATGAGATACGGTGAAGCTCACTTACAGGAAGTTTATAAGGCGCACCTCCAAGGACGAAGACAAAGATATAATAAGCCTAAATGAACCCATTGGTAGACAATATCTAGAGGCAGCACATGTAGTTAGATTGTTTAAGTAATTTTTTTATGGTATGGAATTCCTATTAAAAAATTTAAAATGTTAAATAAAAAAAATGCATCAATGTATCAAACCAAACAACTGTATTTTTATGAGATATTTTATTTGTCCATTTTACGGAAATGTAGAAATGACTGGGAACTGAATGTTTATATTTTACTGTTTTGGTTGTTATTAGTTTTTAATTAGTGTTGTAAAATGTATGTTTTTTGTGTTTTGACGCAGTTTACCATGTGCAAAAGTAATGTAAGTTTAGTTGTATTTTTCCATTTATTTATAAGTGTTATACATTTACATTTTTTTAGATATAAAACTGACCCTCGATAATGGTTGTTTAACCGAAACGCGTCGGGTCCCTTAAGAAATTAAACCTTTTTAGTGAAGATAAGGTCTTTTATTTATAACAAATAGGCTTCACTAGAGCCGAGCGACCCCGTTCATTACAATACAATACAATACAAACTTTTGCAGGGAATTCTCTGTCATACTTTATCTGATTTTTTGCACATAACAAAAAAAATCATTTTTGGAACAATGTCACTTTTCTTTCAGAGTAACGATATATTATACATAATGTATGTCTTTTTAGCCAACAAAGAATTAGAAAACCATCTTAAAACATTTAAAGACAAGGATAGTTGTATTTTTAAGTGCACGAAATGTAACAAAGTGTTTATCAGCCGTTTTCGATTAAAACAGCATGAAGAAGATGTTATGGATGCCCCATCTTGTAATTACAAAAAATGCAGGGTTTGTTTGCAAAAGTAAGTAGTGTAAAAAATTATTAGCGTAATGGTACATTATTTGAGAGTTTTTTTTTAATACACAAACTCACACAAACAAATAATACAGACAGGGGCACCCTACCAAGGAAGTTTACAGGTGTATGGAAACCCAATGATATGGCCCATTCGATCAAAAAATGTCCAGCCCAGTATGAAAATAACTGTACGAGTTGACCCCGCCGATTTTGCGCAATAACGAAATTCCACGAAATAATTTAATGTGTTGCCTACTTACACACTGATAAATCAGTGTGTAGTTAGGCAACACATTATACTTTTATGAGAGCCGTATTAGATTCGATTGTTTTGCTTTGTGTGATAATATTTTGTGGTTGCAGAAGTTTTTTGGATTAATAAAAACCTTCTTATTTTAGTGATTAGTGTTTATTAAATTGTGAGTATAATTTTGTGTTAATTGTTTGTTACTTATAATATCGTAACAAAATGACTAGAGCTTGTATGGTTTTGTCTTGCAAATCTAAGGATAACATACCCGGCATTTTTTACTTTAGGTAAGTATTTCTTATATTTAAATTAGGTGCTTCTTATGAGACGTTATGTTAGGTAACCGAATAAATAATAATATATCAATTATGAATAATAGAAAATGAAAATTTCATAGGAAATAGCAGTGAGAAAAGTAAGGCAATCTTAACTATCTTTTAGATGATTTCCACAATGTTTGTGTATTTCTGTGGATAAAAAAAAAAAAGGTTTACATTTAGGTACTTTTATTTCATTTAATAATTTAGTACATTCTTTTAAAGGATCAAAATTATTAATTACTGGGCAGACCAGGCAAATTTTAATATAAACCGGTCCCTCTAATTGAATAAAAGAAAGAACAATTTTATGTTAAAGTTCCTTTTTGGTTTTTCTGTATTTGTTTAAAAAGAAATTAGATTTTTGGTTTCTTAAACTTACATTATCAACTTTTTAAGCTCGACATACTGTAGACACAAAATATTTAACGGATTAACGGTTACTGTTACAATGGATACCTAGGTACCAAAGGTTATTAAACATTTTTAACCACTGTTTTCTGTCTCATGAATGTTTGTTATTAGTAAAAAGTATATACCTAAAAAGCAGTTATAAAAATTTTCACTTTTTAATGTACAACCACAATCTTAGGATTAGATTAAACTCATTTACACTATCTTGCCCTTCTTTTATCACAAAATTGGTGATAAGTACATGGAACTATCATACAATGTTTGAAATTAATTGTTAAAAAATCGTGTTTTTATTTATTTACAAAGATTTTTGGTAAAAATACAAAACTCCCAAAAATATCGACCATTTAAATAGAATGCTGTAAAGTGGCGCCATCTATTCGTTCCATATTATATCAGATGATATAAAATCCAATATTACACAATAATTTTAAATATTCTATGGTAGTATCGTTTAATAACCAACAATTTTATGCAAAAAATAAAAAAACAGTGAATGCTTGAATTTGACATTTGATGATGTCAACTTTATAGATAGTAACAAAGAATTATGGAAGTCCGGCTCTGACCTATATTTATTGCGCAAACTCCGCGGGGCCAATCCCCCTATTCCCGCTGCCCTGCACGCCTGGACAATTTTGTTCTACATTATTGGGCTTCCATACACCTTTAAACTTCCTTGCACCCTACTAGGTATATAGCAATGGACCGGACGAATTTGCAATCGTTTTTTTTTTGTTTAGTAACAAACAACAAAGAAACACAATTTTCAGTTTGTTGAGAATTATAAAAGTTACTGAGGATTGAACGAAAGCGCGCCGGTGGGTGGCGCGATCCTCGGCTGCAGTGCTTAGAGGGTAATCGCAAATTCGTCCGGTCCATTGCTATATACCTAGTAGGGTGCCCCTGTCTGTATAGACTTTAACATTTTTTTCTGTTTCCTAGTAGAGTAGTCAGATTATATATGTATAGATCTGTGTGTGCACAGAAACTTTTGACTCTTATAAGATTGCAGGCGGCTGAGACAAAATAATGACAAGACTACAAATACCCTCAACAATCAGAACACTGATCAACATTTCGGTGGCATTTCTACCACTGTTTTCAGCCAAAAAAAAATACTAAAACAAATAATAATAAAAATTAGAATTATTTAAATTTTGATTTTTAGAAATTTTAGATAATCTCCGAGAGCTTTCTGGCAATAAATTATGACGTAAATGACTTATTAAGCTGTTATGACAGGTATGTAGAGGGTTTTACCTTATAATTTGGCATGCTTTTATAGGTATTGTTTAAAGGAATACAAAAAAAATGGTTTATACAAAAGTTTTAGCACTTTTTATGAAAATTTTAGATATGACATTCAGATAAACAACTGACGATCGGGAATAATACTTTTTTAATGGAACACCCCGTATTTTATTAAAAATATAAAAACTTCGCATTTTTCTTCTTTCCAAAATATATAACATGTCTATGTTTGGATAAGCAGTTTTGTAACAATTCGACTTTAAATTTTCATTTTATATGCAATAGAGCACCCCTCCTTAGGTCTAGTGAGCTGTAAAAACCAAACAGAACTTCTATGTTGGATCCCGCTTGGCCAAGGATGACGACAGATAACAAAACCAATAAATTGATATATTATAAACAACTTATTAGGGCAATAGTAGGCAATAATTTTTCTTTGGTACAAAACACGTCAATTCATTTGTTTTCTTATCTGTCGTCATCCTTAATGGATCAACATAAAAGTTCTTTTGGCTTTGACGGCACAGACCTAAAGATAGGTAGGTAGTAGGTAGGTTTAAAGTGAGTGGGTATAACACCCTTCCACCGCGAAACCCATCGGTCTATTTGTGGCTCACACCCTTTTATATTTCTCCCACCAGGTCCAACTCCCAATAAATCTGATGATCCTGTTGGGAGAGATCTTTCACCTCCCCCGGCAACAAGATGTCATTGCCGAGGATTGCGAATCTTAGTCGTGCCATTGCTGGGCACGAACACATTATGTGTTCTGCCGATTCATCCCCCTCCATGCACATGCGACACTCGGCGTCTTCCGCTAGGCCGATCTTGTGCATGTGGTATTTCAATCTACAGTGTCCCGTGTACAGTCCCACTAGAGTTTTAAGATGTACCCTTGATTGCTCCAGTAGTTTGACAGTACATTGTTGGTTCGGTGGGCTTATAAGGGGGTGCTCCATTGCATATAAAAAGAAAGTTTAAATTCGCATTGTTACAAAACTGCTTATCCAAACATGAACATGTTATATATTTTGAAAAGGGGAAAAATGCGAAGATTTTATATTTTTAATAAAATACAGGGTGTTCCGTTAAAAAAAAATATAATTCGCAATTTTCATATTTTCCGATCGTACGGTTGTTTTTCTAAATGTAATATCTTAAATCTTCATAAACAATCCTAAAACTTTTGTATAAACCACATTTTTATATTCCTTTTAAATAATACCTTTAAAACCATGCCAAATTATAAGAAAAACCCTGTACATTTATTTACAAAAATAAAGGTGGTGAATTGATTGATTTTTCCCGTTAAGTCAGCATCAAGAAAAGGTAACTAAGTTTTCTCTAAATTAACTTATAACCGACCATTATACAGGGTGATTCATGAAGAAATGTCAATACTTCAGGTACGTAGTCAGGGTCCAAAAATAAACAAAAAAATCTATACAAATATGGGTCCGCAAGGCCTTCGTTTCAGATACAGGGTGTTCCCCCGATTGCTAAAGTAAATGGTGGAATTTTTAAAAATTATAAAACCTAGCTTATAAACAGCTTAAGAACAATAAGTTTATTGAAAATTCAAATACATATTGTTTAATTATATTTTTTTTGTATTATTTTCTATAATAAAATCAGATGCGTCGTTTTTTAAAAAAAAAAATCTAAAAAGGTTGTCATATATTTTTTAACAAGTATACCTTTTTACGTAAATATGACAAAACAGTTATTCGCTACCGGACACGAGTACAATGTTTCTGATTTCCTGGTGTCCCTTCTTCTGGGAGTATGACGAGCAGACGAAGATCCATCATGCCCTCCTCTCCCGGTCTATGACGGGGTAGCTACCAGGCCTTGTTACAGGAACCAAATTTTTTCGAGGCCGCATCCCGGCCTTTTTATGAAAACGGTCCTATCCGCTTTCTGTTTAAATGGGGAAACCCTTTTTTTTCCTATAAAGGCGGTTCTGTCCGCCTTCTGTTTGATTCGGAACCCTTCAAGCACCTGTTTGTTCGGGATGGATTCCCCCTTCCCAAAACGCCGGTGACTTAAGGGCACCTTACGAAAGGATTCCCCTTTCGGTCAGCGCACCTTTTTTTCCCCTTGGTCCCCTCTCAAACGGTTTATCCGCTCAAAAACCCTTTTTTTTTTCATATAAAAGCGTTCTTCCGTTTTTTTTTTGGAACTACAAGTTATAGCCCAGCACGGCAAAATGCAGTGGCTGATACTCAAGATTGCCCTTTATTCAGGGGTCCCTTTGGGCACCTGTTTAAGGCACAGGTTCTTACCATCAGCACGGTATGCTAACACCTTGAGTTAAGCCTTCTTCATCTTACCCGGTGCCATTCCATACCTGAAAGAGTTGCCGATAACAAATCACGCATGTTCCAAAAGATCCTACTGGGCCCAATCACGACGACGACATGGAACCAGATTGGGAAAAAAGGGTTAAAAAAACTGTCTTATATCTAATTAAAAAAAAACGATTTTTTTTATCGTCTGTGAAGTGAGATACAAGGGGCCCGGGGGGGAAGTTTTTATAATGTTGTTTTCCCGTCCCCCTTTGTTGGCTATGGATTTTTTTTAAAATTATCTGTTATTGGGGCCATTTAGTAATCGGGAAACAGGGTTTCAAGTGCATTTGTGTTAAGTCATACAAAAAACAATAACTGTGTGGTTGCCCTCAGCGACATTTCCGCCCTTTTTTTCAAATTGGCGAAGGAGAGTTCCTTGGCCTCTATAAAGGGGAAGGGTTCATAAATTTTAAAAACAGGTTCGGCTGTCTTCCCAAAAAAAAACACCAGAGAAAAGTGTCGAACGCCTGAAAACATCGATCGTGTGGAACCGTCCCCCAAGTTCTCCGGGGAAAGAGCCTAAGCGTTAAGAATTTGTAAGTCATCTTTTTTTGAATTTTATAAAGATCTTAATTTCATCCCCAAAATTCTAATTGCGACGACAACAGACATCCCCCAATCGTTTACGTTTTTTTTAAACCTTTAGGAAATCGATATACACAATTTGCGGTTCTGACAGGCCATTCCTTTTGGGCTATATCAAAAAAAAATTATTTTGGGCAGAAAATCCCAAAAGGGCTCCACGAACAAAACCCTTGATACCCCCCAAAATGACGGGGTGGGTGTATGGTTCCGTATTTTTTCCAGTGCAATATAAATCCAAGTAGTAGGAATTAAAAAAAAAAAAAAAATTTTTTTTACCGTTTGTTAATTAGATAGGTTTTTGAAAGTTTACTAGGTCTGTTTGCTATTCTTTTTTTTTGTAATCCCCTTTTTAAAGGTGTATTTTAGGACTAAAGGGCCAAATAGTTAAAAAAAAACTGAAAATGAACAAATTTTTTTTAATGTACAGTCTCGATATTTTTGAACAGGGTAAATTTTCCTTTAAAATACTGCATCACGAATTAAACCAAGGGAAAATATAATGATCCGTCCTGGTACTAGTTCCGGCCCCTTGACAATCAACTTTTGTTAGAAAAAATGCGAGTTTGGGGTAGATGGCATGGGAGCAAAGATAAAAAATTCCATTGCGACTCTCGCGAATGAACTACCTTAATAAAATATCGAGTATTAATGGAATATTCTAAATTTTTAAAAACACTGAAATAATATTAGCTTTTAAATTTTTATTTAGTTTTAGTAAATTTAGTAGTTTAATTTTTTTTTAAAAACGGACTTTCCACCGAAAACTAGATAAGTGTTTTTATTGTTGGGGTTTTTTTTTTATTTCAGGCGATTAACAAACTCATAAAGGTCAATATTTTCTGTGCACACACAGATCTTTATTCTGTAACCAGGGCCGAGGTCCCACCTTGGCAAGTACCCCAAAAAAGGCTTTTTTAAAAATTTTTTTTTTCAGGTTTACTAAACAAGACTATAGATTTCATTGCACAGAAGTTCATCCAAACTACTTGTAGGAATGTGGAAAAGCTTTCATGAAAGTTCAAATTTGTTAGCACACATGAACAATGTCCATCGGGCAAACTTTTATGTGTGAGCAGTGTGGTCAGATATTAAGCCATGAAAAAACTCTAGAACATCATTTCAGTCTGTACATGGTAAGGAACCTTTATACAGGGTGGATAAGTTGGTGGCATCTTTTGATTATCTTTTTTTTTAATATTAAATATAAATTCTAGGTATAGTCTGTCTCAAAGTATATCGTTATTTTGACGGACCATCCCCCAAATAAACCTTTAACGATTTTATTACATATTGTTATTGGGAAAACCCCATTTGTTCATAAGGGCGGGGTGGGCCAGGTTTTCTTGAGTATTAAACATTAGGCATATAAATATTTTGGCTAATATTTTATGGCAGTGTTAATAACCTTTTTTACTGTGCGTTTGAAAAAGTTTTTTTACAAAAAAAGGGGAAATTTTTTTTGAAAAACAAAAAAATTGGGAAATTTTAAAGGGGGAAATTTTCTTTTTAAAAAAAAAAGATGGGAAAAGGAAAAAAAAAGGTTAGAAGAAAATATGTTAAAAAAAAAACTTTAAAAGGGAGTTTTCCTCCCTTAAACAAAAAAGAAGCTAAAAAAAAAACCCAAATATAAATAAATCCACCCTCCATAAGTTGTTTGAAAAAATGAAAATTAACAAAATGAAAAAAGCAAGAGAATGGAATCGCACAAATTACGCATTTGGAATTAATTACCTTTAAGAAATTAAAAAGATATAGTTGAAAACGACCCATAATTTCCTTGATAAAACATGGTTCGATACACGCGACACAGTATCCAAAAGGATGGGTTGTTTCCCAGTCAAAACTTCAGCAAAGCACCTTCAAAAAAAGGAAAACGCTTAAAAACCCCGCTTTTTGAAGACGGTTTGTCCCAATCTGCTTGCTGTTGTCAAAAATATTAAGGTTTTAGCTTGGTTATCTGAGAAAACAAGTGCAGAACAAAACTGGTTTGAAAATTATTTTTTAAAAAAATTTTCCCAAACAATCAAGTGAAAATGATACCCTACTTTCCTACTACCTTCCCAGTGTTATAAATTTGATAAAAAAATTACTAACATACCAGATGGGGCTGGAAAAATTTACTAAACTTAAAAATTGTAATTAATCTCAATGACAACTCTGATAGTGAAACAGAATTAGATTTAGATATTTAGATTAAAAATGTAATTATGTAAAAAAAATGCAGTTATAAATTTATTAAAACTTTGCATATATTTAATTTCTTAATGTAATTTTTAAAATATACTCACCCAAATAAACAATAAATTATAAATCTTTATATTATTAAAGTCCGTCCCCAATGTTCTGTCCCTTTAAATACCGATCCGCAGTTTTTTTCTGTCGGCATTAATCCATTTAACACGGTATTCTTTGAGACAGACTATATATTCCGGGTTATATTATAACCGGTCTTTTTTTAACATAAAGGTATAAGATTTTATGTAAATTCACATATATATTGTAATTACCTGTAAAAATAGTAAAGTTATGTCGGGGATTATTGAGATATTCGATTTTAAATGCATAAGTAAAAAACGTCCATGGATTTCCCCTCTTTTTTAAATTTTTCTACCGCAACCATCAATATTCCTCGTAATAACCGGGGCGAAAAATCAATAAACAAAATAATTTTTTTAAAAATTTTTAAATTTATAGAATTATATGATATTAAAATTTCATGTCCCAACTTTATTTATACAATAAATATCTCTGCCCCCTTTTAAACACAAAAAAAAACTTAAGATAAAAAAGGTGTTTATAACACTAATTTTTTTAACACTATTGGGTTTGGATGTCTTAAAAACAGAGTTTTCATTGTTAAGTAGGTTTTTTTAAGGAACGCCTTGTGGGTTTTCCAAATTTGACTCTACATTCATTCTACATCAAAAAAGTCAAATACACTGGACTCAATTTAATTATTTATAATTGGGCATTTTTCTACTAAATTCCACTTTTATAAAGTTGACAAAAACTCTTGCTGTTTTTTAAGCAAATTGTGGTTTTTCATATCGTTCGAAAAGGGCATAAAATTTAAGATGTTTTTGACTAATTAGAAATACTGATCATATCTAGTTTTTTTTAAAGAATAAAAATTGGTAGTAAATGGATGGGGAAAAAAAAAATTTGACCTCCCGGGTTTTTTTTTACCTTTCAATTTTTTTTAAAAAAAATTTAAAAATTTAAATTCTTTCACCCTCTAGATCAAAGTTTATATATGCTTAAAGGGGTGCTTTTATTTTTTGGGGGGGAACCCCCATGCTAAAAAAAAAAAAACAAAAACCCTAAAATAACCTTGTAAATTAAAATAATAGCTAAATATGTAGAATAATATATTTTTATGTTGTGAGTTCATCAAATTTATTTGTAACGTTTAACCCAAAAAACACCCTTTCGAAATTTAAAAAAAAATTTTTAAATTTTAAAAAGTTTAATAACGCTTTTATTGTAGAAAAAAAATTTTAAAGTTTACTATAATAAAAATTTACCTACCCTAACTCAACCTTTTAAATATGAGATTTACAAAAAAAATTTTTGACAAATTAAAACGATTTTATATGCATAATTATATTGGAAATGAAGCTAAAAAAGGGAAAACCTTTAAAAAATTTTTTGGTCTACTTCAAATTCTATTTCATGGTTATCTGGGTGTTTTTTTTTAAGGGTGAAAACTACCCCAATTTCCTTAAATAACATTTAAGACCCTAAGATGGGTAAATGTTGGTTTTTATTAGTAGATTAATGATTGTTTTTTTTCTTTGGAATACAATTTTAAAATATTTGAACCCCTAAAAAACAACCCTTGTTAAAGCTTAAAGAAAAAAAAAATTCCCCCAAAAGAAATGAAAAATTTATCATAATAATTTAATTTTAAATTCTGTTGTTAAAATGTACTAATTTCATTTTGCAACTTTTCGACCCCCCCTTTTATAAAAAAAAAAAAACCCCCAAAAATTAAAAGCGAGAGATGTTTAAATTTAAAAAACTTTACTTCCTGAAATATTCCCAATTTTTTTTTTTAAATTTTCAATTTTTAAAAACCCCCCCTTTACAACATTCAATTCTTTAAACCAATATAAAAGATATAAATGGGAAAAAAATTAAAATTACTTTAAAAAATTAACCGGTAAAAGTATAAATTAAAATTTTATATAGAATAATATGCCCCGAAGTGGGCTATTCGCATTTTCGAAAAAAATGATTGGTTTTTTAAACCTACTTCTTTAATTTTAACGATGAAAGTTTTTTAAAATAATTTTGTGGGTTTTTTAAGAGCTAAAGCTTTTAAATTAAATCCTTTTAAATCCTTAGTTTTAAAAAGGGATAGAAAAAATGGCTAGAATAAGGTGGTCTCGCTCGTAAATAGAGGCTTTAAACGGCCATATCTGGTCAAATATTTAAAACGAAAAATTTTATGTAATGAAAAGATTTACTATAAAAAAAAAACAGTTTGGTAATGCAGCATTTTTTCTATTCAATATCGTTGGGTTATTTTAAAAAAAGATGGCTTTTTTTAAAAAATTCAGAAAATCTTTTTTTACTTTAAGCTCCAATTTTTCAAAAATTAACATTTTAATTTGTTTAAAACTTCTAGGATGAATTAATATTACATATATAAAAAAAATCAAAAAGGGGTACAGATAAATTTTTAAATTAAAGGGGGTTAGGGGTTGTTTTTAATGATCTTTTTGAAAAAATGGGCCTCAGAACTCGCTAATTTTTCATGCAAAAAAACTCTTTTTTTTTTTTTAAAGAAAGGCCCAATTATATTCTTTAAAAACGATCTTATATGTTTTACTTGAAAATGCAAACTATTTCCGCTATTTACTTTGAATCTTTCAAAATTTTCATTTGACCCCAAAATAACCAATAACAACCGTAGCCGGTCCCTTTTGGGTTTTAAAAAATTAAAAAAAAAATTTTTTTTTAAATTTTTTTATAAGTTACAATTTTGCTTTCCACAGTTTTTTTATAAAAAGCTTTTTTAAAAGTTTTCATGAAAAACCCATTAAAAAAGTCGATTTTTTTGTCGAAAAACTTTTTTTTCAATCCGGAATAACTCGGGAAAAAATTAGTTCTACGAAAAATTGTTAAAAAATTTTTTTCCATTTACTTTCTTTATCAATTTCTTTGTTAAAAAGTAACCAAAAAATTTTCCCCCCTGAAGATGGGGTGGCAACCACCCTCAGAATAAGCCCCCTGACATGATATAAACTTTGATCATTGGCCCTACCCTCTGTGAAAAATTTTAGGTAAATCCATGCAGTAAAAAAATTCCCAGCCAAAATGCCTTTTCCCGTACTATGGCTCTTAGAAATATATTTTAAATTTTTTTTTTGGTTTCAGTAAGGGGCCCCTATTTTTCTTTTACTTATAATTATTAAATTTGTATGATTCTAGTATTGTCTAGAATAAAATTTTAAAAAAAAGTTGTCAGTTTCTATTTTTTAAAAAATTTATATCAGTTTTAAATTCAAAAATTGATAGTTTTGGAAAAAAAATTGTAAAAAAAAAATTCTTAGGGTCCCGGACAAAATATCTGGGGGAACCCATAGCAGACGGCTCTACCTTTCTCAGATTTATATGTCACTAGGGCCGAACACCCTTATTATAATTTTTTTTTTCAATAAGTTAAACATCAAAATTAGGTTAAATTTTTTTTTATATTTTTGAAAAAAATATATTGCGATAAATTCCCCTCGGTTTAAGTAAGACCTTTTGGTTCACATGGAAGGCAAGGGGAAGGGGGGTTCTCTAACTGAAAAAAAAAATTTTAAATGTGAAAAGTGTGGAAACTTATTTGAGGCCGGATTCTTTTAAAACTGCACGAAAAGGGATTTTTGGAAAATAAATTATTTTTTAAAAGTTTGTAAATTTAAAACTTTTTAAAGTTGAAAATTTTTTTTTCAGTGTTTTATAATTAAAATGTTTTAATATTTTTTTTAAACATACTTTTCCGTAAAATTTTAGGATGCATTTGGGAATCATGAATTTCATTTGTCCCAAAATGTAACGAAGGATTTCTAAGAAAAGGGTTACCTTAAACGTCATCTTAATTACCATGAGAGATTCAGTAAAAACACTTGCCCATTTGCAGAAAATGGTAACTAAACCAACGAAACTTACTTTTTTTAATATTTTTTTTAAAAACTGATAAATAAATATAGTTACATTTATTAAAGCTTAATATCAGTTTTTTTTTAAAAAGTTTTTTATACACTTACCTCCCCAAAAACCCGGGCCCCTACAAGGGGACCCATTTTTTTTAAATTAAATTATTTTGCAATGAAGTGCAACATTGAGACGAAGTTTCCCCGGGGTTTGTTTTAAAATAGTCCCAAAAGGGAGGCTCCCCTACCCCTCTTGGTGAGATGTCGTGAGATTTGGGGACCTTCCCCCCCCTAATTCCGTAGATTATTAAAAAGCTAATTGTAAATATGTTATACTGTGCTTGATTGCGTTAGAAATTTTTAAAAAAGAGATTTTTAGCATGAAATTATTTAAAAAAGGTGATGACGTTTTTATGTGAAATATTCCCAATTTCGGCCAGTAATGGCCAGTTCGTGACATGGAGTTTCGTTCAAATGTGAGCACGGGACAATCGAAAGAATGTGTTTCACGGTTCATTTTCTTGTTC